>JABUQX010062936.1:65000-70000 GCA_015478945.1 Trachelipus rathkii | reverse complement strand
CTTTCAAACGCAATGCATAAGAGCATGTCGGCCTTTCAATTTTCTTTGGATTTTGTCTCTCCCCAACTACAGTGGAATTTGGTTGGTCTCCTGAATTTGAATATATGTATATATATTTTAAATAAATTAAAGAAAATACTATGTGTACACCAACTGTAAGCATAACATTTTACATCCGACTGATCCAAAACACAGTTAAAGAAGAAAAGCAAAATATAGATAAGAAAAAAGGAATATCTGCTTACCAAATCAGATTACAAGGTGGGTCAATAATCAGGGCTTGCAGATAGAGAAAAGGCTAGAGAAAGCCAATATTTGAGAAAAATAATAAAAAAAATAAAGAAGAAAGAACATACTTCTAGCAAAGATAAGCTATCGCAGAAACAAAAGAAGATACTGCAAGGAAATATATGCTACTCCTGTAATTAAAAGAAGCTACTGAAACCACAAATACTGGCTTTGCCTAAGCTAGAGAAAATAAGACAAAGTACATAATTGAACTTCAAACAACACAAGGAAGCTATTGAAAAAGAATTAGGAACGTCTAATGTTCAAGAGCTAAAGGATTACACAAAGAAGAAAAGTATTGCGGTGGAATCCAAGCAATTGACAAATCCTTCAAGTAACTTGTACAATAAGTTAAAAGCAGAAACCATTGAAGAAGAAATAGGACATCTAATGCTCAAGAGCAAAGGGTTCTACAAAGAAGGAAGCTACATTGAGGTGGAATCCAAGCTTAATAAGAGTAAATAAAATCTTCAAGCTGTTTCACAATAAATAATAGAGAAAGCAACCCTACAACTTGAGTAATATCTAAGCCACCCTATATCCCATATCTTCTTGAAAAAATCCATATTTATGAGTAATTGAAGGTCAGTTTGAAATTAAAATTGTTATAAAAATAGCTGGTGTAAATGTGAAATGAATGTAAAAATAACATCATGAGTTTACAAAGTAAATAATTTTTAAAGACAATAAAAAGAGTATTGAAAAATAACATTTTTTTGAGAGTATTTCATTTTTAGGTGTAGTTAAGTATAATATATTTGTATTTTTTAGTATTTAGTATTTGTATTCTTATATTTTTATATTTTGTTATATATATATAATATATATATTTTTAGAACCTGTTCATAATGCGGAATAAATCTATAATATGAACTGAGTCTATTTCATCCTGATGTGAAATGGATATCAACAAAGCTCCTCAATTATTAAGATGTGTTTCGGAAGTGATGATATGAAGCAGATGTGAGGAACAAATATCCAAAGATCATCGTTCAGCAATATATAAGTTTATAAGTATAGATAATAAAAAATAAAAATTAAAATAAAATATACACAGGTAAATTTATATATATGACATAAAAATTTATCTGTATATATAGTGTTGTTAAAAATGATCCTTATTCCTTTTGTAAGTGTGATTGAGATTGCTAGTTTTTACATTTATTATTAAAAAAAATAAAATAAATATGAGTTCTGAGTCAAAGGAAGTTGAACAAATAGGTGAAGTAGAACATTCTGAACAAAGTAAAATACCTTTTGGTAAATTAGCCGTGGTAACATAAAATAAATGAAATAAAAAGTAAGTAATAAAGCGCACTTTTAAACGAAACAGATGGAAGCTCAAAGCTGATGAGCTTGAATTAATTGGAAATAAAAGTAGACGCACTGCAAAATTCTTGTAGAGAATTAGCAGCTGAATCTCATGATTTAGAAATAAAATTCAGAAATAGCTTGTATTAAAGTTGAAGCCATATCATGAGTTGAAATCAAGTATTAGTCAATATATGAATAAATATGAGCAAAAAATAAGACCAGAGGATAGTGTGAGCAATGTAAGTAGTAAAAGAATCAAGTAAATGCAATATAAGGTCAGATGGTTTCATATCGTAATCATTGGTGTTTGAGATAGAAAGAATAAAAGCCGAGTTAAAGGCAAACCAAGAAAATGTCAAAAACGAGAGCATTTGAAAGAAAACTAGAAAACGTGAGCATGGACCAGCAAAATAGTTATATAAAAAAAAACTTGAAACAGAGCTTGATACAAATAGAATGAAGTAAGAAAAGACACTTCCAAGTATTAGTGATAATTCACCCAAATATAAGAATGAAAATATTATAGGTTTTTCAGAAACTAAAGAAATAATAAATAGTGCTGAATCTAATAATGAGGAGTCCATACTATCCCAGCTTTTAAGAAAAAAAGTGCTTTTAAAAGTAGGCAACTAGAAATAAATAAAATATCTTTACCAATGGGTGAACCAGAGGTATTCATTCAAAGGTGAAGACCCAACAAAATTTAAGGGTTTTATATTACTATTTAGAAATAATATAGATGAGAAATGTTTAGGGAAACTAATAAACTTCAATATTTACTGAAATATACTGAAGGTCAAGCAAATAACACTGTGAGAAGTTGTTTACACTTGTATGAAATGAAAGCTACAAAAAGGCTGTAGAATTATTAGAACTATAATTTGGAAATTAGCAAATCATTGCTAATGCATATTTGAGAAAACTTGAAAAATGGCCTGATATTAAAAGTGAAGATAAAAGCTATGAGAGAATTTTCTTTATTTCTAAATGCTTGTAATAAATAACTCCATGAATAATATTTCACCTTTATATGAGTTGAATTGCTAAGGTGCTATTTACAAAATAGTTAAAAAAAAACTTCCATTTAGACAGCGTGATAAATGGAAAAATATGGTTGAGAAAGTCTATGATGAAAATAAAACCAAAAGCTTTAGTATGTTAGCCGAATTTGCTACTAAAGAATCAAATTTATTAAATATTCCATTATTTGATGAATTAGGTGCAATACCCAAACAAACCAAGTTACAAAATGAGAAAGGCAAGTCATTCTACACTAAAGAAAACAAAAATGACCATAATAATAATAATAATAATAATAATAATAATAATAATAATAATAATAATAATAATAATAATAATAATAATAATAATGATAATAATAATAATAATAATAATAATAATAATAATAATAATAATAATAATAATAATAATAATAATAATAATAATAATAATAAGTTGAATAATAATAATAATAAATGTCAGTTTTGTAAAAAGAAAACTATAGTAGAAAGAAATGCAAAATTCTATAAAAACTAAGCCATGATGAAAAAATACAGTACAATAAAGATAAGAAAATGTGCTTCATATGTTTAAAAGCAAATCATTTCAGTAACAATTGCAGAGATCAGAAAAATGTGAAAAGTGTGGCAAGCAACATCTAACCCTTTTGCATAAAGATGATGCAAAGGAAAATGCAAGTGCCAATTCAAAGAAAGATCAAAACAACTTAAATTCTACACCATCACCCCTCTCTGTAAATTAGGTAGATACCTCAGAATCAAAACAATCAGAAAATAAATATATCAAAAAGTTTTTAAAAAAATGAGTAAAGTGAGTAATGAAAAGTTATCATTTCCTGTTGTGCCAGTCAAAATTAAGTTAGGGGGTAAAGATAAAATTATTGTGATGTATATGGGACTTGATATTTATTTTTCAGTTTGTATTATGGATCTTAATTTAGCTTTAGAATTAGGTATGAAATACTGCATATGGAAGCTAAAGAACATTGGCGTCACAACAATGTTCGGACAAAATAAAATAGCAACGTATATTTTGAATAATTTAGAAGTTTATGATATTGAGGTGAGGAAGTTTGAGACTATAAATACTATCTATTGTAAGAAAAATTGGCCGTTTACCAAGAAAGAGTCTCTATCTCACAGATATATATGGATTGGACTATTTGAAACATGTTCCATTCAAGTTTATTGTACCCAAAATGGGACTTTTAATAGGAATGAACCAAAGTGAGTTGCTGAAGCATATTGAACTTGTAGAAGGGCCTTATAACTACCCTTTTGCAGTTAAGTATGTTTTTGGAATGGACCCTAAGGGTATCTACTCCAGAAGGGATTACAGCATTTATGAACTTAAAATGACATAGAACTCAAATTATAGAAAAAAGTGAAAATTTACTTGAAAAGTATTGTTTGAGAGAGTTTTCTGAAAAGAATTCAGAACAACTTTGTGAAAGTGTTGAAGATATAAAATGGAAAGAAAGAGTTGAAAATTCATTGCATAGAACAGCCACAGGTAAGTTTCAGGTAGGTTTACCATTTAAAAGTGAAAATCCACAATTTCCTAATAAAAAGAAGCCAGGTTTTAGGTAGACCATTTTCATTGAGAAATAAAATTTTGAAAGATAAAGAATATTTTGCAAAATATAAAGAGAACAAAGATGAAATGTTACAACTTGATTTTGCAGAAAAAATAGACAAAGTTGAACTTTTAAATACTGAGAGGTTTTATTTAACGCATCATAGTGTTATTCACCCACAAAAGAAGAAATTGGGAGTAATATTTATTGCTGCTTTAACATTCAATGGCATTTCTTAAAATAATAGTCTATTGACTGGTCCTGCCTTCATTTCTAGCTTACAAGGCATACTTTTAAGGTTTAGGTAGGAGAAATATGCTTTTATAGTAGATATGAAACAAATGTTTTGCCAAATACAAGTACTTAAAGAAAATAAAGACTATTTGCGTTTCCTATCGTTCCCAAATGGAAATTTAGAGAAAGTTCCAGAGGAATATAGAGTCAAAGTACACATATTTGGCAGTGTGAGTTCCCCTCAATAGCAAATTATGTTTTAAAACAAACTACAAAGATACAGGAAGTAGAAAAGTTTAGTGATATGGCCAAGGCTACTATTCATAATAATTTTATGTAGATGGCTGTTTGAAGTCTGTAACATCAGAAAAAGAAGCAACAACAGTTTAAAATGAGGTAAAAGAAATTTTACAAATTAGTGGACTTAAATTGCATGGAGTTGTAAGTAACAAGATTTTTTTATAGAAAATATTAAAAATGAGGACTAAGAAAAAGGTTTTAAAGAAATAAATTTATCCTTGGATGAACTGCCTTCACAAAAAGATTAGGCTTTGAATTGGGTTCCTGA
>JABUQX010062936.1:55000-60000 GCA_015478945.1 Trachelipus rathkii | reverse complement strand
TCATCGTTGCATCTAGAGGAATCTCGTCTGGTGGAAAACAAGAATTTTCTGAGATAATAGTCGTAGTACCTTTTCAAACGGTTTAAGAAGAGTAATACAATACCTAAAATCGTATTATCATCAACTGTCAAGCCTTTCAACCTTTGTGTTTGTTCGAAGCATAAGGGGAGACAGCTTTATTTATTTCTCCCATCCTCTCAAGCATATACCAACCTGAACATCTTGGCGTTAAGAAAGTTGAAGGACATTTAGTCCATAATTCATAAATAAATACTACCGCTATCTCGCAAAAAATTCATGCGGGATGCGGTAGAGAAAATATGCAATGCGGATATCTGCTACAACCTCTATGTCCTTTACGGGTATTTTACCGTATAGCATTTGAAGATTAGATTCATTGGAAAAAATGGTATATTTTTTTATTCTCAAAAAGCAAGCGAAAAAAAATAGTTGAAAACCAAAAAAATGTTTTATTGTAACTTTGTAAGCAACTAAGCTGAGTCAGAGTCGAAATTTTGAATTTGACTGCTGAGTCGAGTCGGAGTCGGAGTCCGGAGTCGAAATTTTTTTGTTTGAAGTGGAGTCGGAGTCGGAGTCGGAAGTCGGAGTCGGAGTCGAAATTTTTGTTTAAGTGGAGTCGGAGTCGGAGTCGGCATCGAAAATCCAAATTTTAATTTAAGGGAGTCGGAGTCGGAGTTGGAGTCCGAAAATTTATTTTACGAAACTCGCAGCCCTGATAAAAAAGACTTATTTTTATGTAATGTTTGTGCCGCAATGATACTTAAATATGAT
Source organism: Trachelipus rathkii (assembly GCA_015478945.1). Taxonomy (NCBI): domain Eukaryota; kingdom Metazoa; phylum Arthropoda; class Malacostraca; order Isopoda; family Trachelipodidae; genus Trachelipus; species Trachelipus rathkii. Next base: position 59,208 of record JABUQX010062936.1, on the reverse strand, counting down.
GATGATGATGATGATGAATGAAAATATATATATATATATATATATATATATATATATATATATATATATATATAATATATATAATATATATATATATATATATATATATATATATATTAATATATATATATATATAATAATATATTCAAATATATAATATATAATATATATATATATATATATATATGAAGTATTAGAAAAAAAACATATTTACTTTATTAAATACACTTAATTTACTGCTATTAAAGTTTTGTAGTAGTTTTTAAGTTGTGATGTCAAAAATACTTTCATTTAATAAAAAAAATATGCTTTATTTCAAATATATCGGTTATTTTCATAACAATACCAAAAAACCCATGCCACTAAAATTTCAAAATTCAGCAGTGAATAGAGCGGAAGCTTTTGTCTAGGACGATTAGTCTTCCATTTGCAAAATTACTTTTGCAGTATTCTTTTGGGCAGCTCTCCAAATCACGGTTCTTCTTGTATCAATCCATAAAAGGTCCATCGTCACTCAAGGAAAAGGGAAGTCAATATTATCTAGAACGGAAAAAGAGTTTCTTACTGATAAATCAAAATAAGAGAATTGATTAAACCTCTAACGGAGTCTAAATTATATTCAATTTTTCCTTACGTCGAGCAAATGTAAACCCTTTTTCAGAGTAACTCAAAGAAAGTGAACTTGATGGGCTGATCGGAAAGGCCGCAAAATTACATTTCCGTTGGGCTCCTCTAATCGACAACTGTCATCACACAATCTCGGATTGACGACAAATACATTTTACACTCACTTTAATTGTAATATTATATAATAATATATATATATATATATATATATATATATATATATATATATATATATATATATATATATATATATATATATATATATATATATATATATATATATATATATATTATATAACTATATATATATATATAATATATATATATAATAATATTACTATTATTAGGACCACCAAGTTACTTAACGCCCACACGGAAAACGGGAGCTCGGATCAAAAAAAAAATTTTCACAGGTAGCATATATGATACTTCATAAATAGATGTTCTAGGGTCGAAATGAAATTTTTTTTTTTTTTTTTTTTTTTTTTTTTTTTTTTTTTTACCTGTTCTAGGTGCGAAATTATATATATATTATTTGTAAAGGTATTACACGGCAATGTAGGGGGCTCGAGCCGACGGGGAACACAGGGGGGGACGTTTTCCATACCCCGTAGGGGAGGGGCGGAGGAACCCCCGCGACACCAAATACCAAAGAGCGGGGGTTCCCGGGAGACCCTCCCCGAGGGGGGGAAATAGTCCTACCCCGTATTTCCCCGGAAGGCCGAGAGCCCGACTCCTGCCATCGGTGCGGTATACCCTTGGGGTATTCTTTAATTACATTTTCCTTACTAAAATTTTACCAGAATTCCAAAAATGTATTCCTTTTCGCTGTAGCTATTGTAGTTTTTGAGATATGATTGTTTTTTTTTTTTTTTTTTTTTTTTCATTTCGACCCTAAAACGTCTATTTATGTATCATAAAGGCTACCTGTGAAAATTTTTTTTGATCCGCTCTCTTTCTGTGTGTGTGTTATGTAAATTTTATTATATATTTATTATATATATAATATATATATATATATATATATATATATTAATATATATATATATATAATATATATATTATAATATATATATATATATATATATATATATATATATATTAATATATATATATATATATAATTATATATATATATATAATATATATATATCTATATATATATAATATATATTATATATATATATATTATATTATATATATAGATATAATATATATATATATATATATATATAATATTTATATATATATATATAAAATATATATATATATATATATATATATATATATATATATATATATATTATATATATATATAATATATAAGTCATTGTTATTATATAATATATATATAAGTCTGTCTGAATAGCATCCGACCATATGCCGGGAAGTAAATGTAACCAAGCAGATGATGTTCATTTCTTAATCTTCAAAATAGGACCCTTTGGCTTTAACACGCTTAGTCTAAAAAAATTTCCACTGATTGAATCATCTCTGGAATACCTCTGTTGGAATGGTTCTCACCTCTGCTGTAGCTTTATGCATAATGTCGTCTCGGCCTGCCAAAGCGGTTGCCTTTCATTGTAGATATGAGCAGTGGAAATAACCAGAATTCAGCGAAGTCATGTCTGGAGAGTAAGGTGCCTTGCGAACGATTGAAATGCCTTTATTTTCCTTTCTTCTTATTGTAGTCGTTTACGAAGAACTGTGTCAGTGTTGAATATTTTCAGAATATATTATGCAACGTCAAGTCTGACTTAATATTGATCCTCGGAAAGCAGCTTTGACCAATGTTGGCGCCAAAAAAACTCAAATGATTTAAATCAACTGATTTTTTTAAGTGTTTTTATAAAAAAAAATCTTTTTTTAATTATTTTTTAGACATTTTTTTTCCAAATTACTAATTAACCCTAATTTTACGTGTGTTTTGCATTAACAAAAAGAATCTTTAACTCAAGTAGATATAGGCTAAATGCTCCATAAGAAAACCTTACGCGAGATATTTTTTAGGAAATTTTGATACCTTTATGACGTTAAAATTGGTTTATCGTAAACATAATTCCCAACGTGTGGTTCTTGTATTTACAAAAAGAATCTTTAACTCTCGTAAATATAAGCTAAATGTTTCATAAGAAATAAATAATAACTACGCCATTTTGGAATTAATTTTCCAATTAAAAATAATGCCAAATGGTGTAGTTATTTATCATTTGCTTTTCTATAACTTTTAGTTCCGTAGTGTATACTATAGATTAGTGGTGCCCAACCTTTAGTCTATCTCGAGGAAATAAGAATTTAAAAATATTTAGGCGAGTCGACACACACACACACACACACACTTACATATAAAATATATATATATATATATATACTATATATATATATTATATATATATATATATATATATATATATATTATATAATATATATATATTTATATATATATATATATATAATATATATATAATTATATAATTTTTAAAACTATTCTATTTTTAATAAACGTGATGAATCTGAATACGCGAGTCGCGAGCCACATTAAAACGGTAAGCGAGCAACACATTGATCGCGAGCTACGGGTTGGGCACCGCTGACATAGATTAATGAAAAATACATTTCATGATTGTAAAGTTAATCAATTAAAATAGGAAACCTAAGAAGATTAATATAAACATTTAATTAGGTCTACCAGAATTAAATACTCAATAGTTTTGAGTGCTCTCGTTTTATGTTATTTTTCTTTATTAAAAGTGATTTGAAACTATATAGAAGAATTATATTGATTATATAGAAAAATATATACTCATTTTTAATTAGGTAAAAATTAGGATTATTTAGTAATTTGAAAGAAATTCTCGAAATGTAATTTTTATTAATCTACAATTTACAGTCTACACTAAAGAAATAAAAGTTAAGGAAAATTAAATAATTATTAACTACACATTTTGACTTTAGTTTGAAGTTAAAATTAACGTCATATAATGTAGTTATTTATTATTTGTTTTCCTTTAGCTTTTGTTTCCTTGGTGTAGAGTGTAGATTAATAAAAAATACATTTCATATTTGTAGAGTTAGTTATTAAAAAAAGAACAGCTTAGAAGACTACTTTAAACGTTTAATTAGGCCTACCAGAAGTTCAATTCTCAATTGTTTTGAGTCCTCTAATTTTATTTTCTTTCTTTATTAGATGATTTGAAGCTAAGTAGATGAGATATACTTGATATATAGATGAAATAAACTTTTTTTATTTAGGTAATAATTAGGGTTATTTAGCAATTTGAAGGAAAAAAGCAATTTGTGCATAAATAAATTTAAAAATAAAGAAATCACAAACTGATTTATATATAAAATATATAAAGGAAAATCCCCAACCATGGTTTTGTTCTATAATTATCTACCTAATTATCTATAAATAATCATGTAAAATTACATGAACAAAATCTTTACTAATATCGATGTCATCAGCAATTTCTCTCAGTGTCAAACAACTATCTGGGATTTTAAAAGGCCCTCCCAATCTCAATAGTTTCAGCATTCATGGTTATTGATGGCCTTCCTGAACACTGATCACTCTTGGATAC
>JABUQX010062936.1:35000-37500 GCA_015478945.1 Trachelipus rathkii | reverse complement strand
TATACATATATTATTATTATTATTATTATTATTATTATTATTATTATTATTATTATTATATTATACATATATATATTATTATTATTATATTATTACTATTATAATTTGATATACATATATATTATTATTATATTTTATATATATATTACATATATATATATATTATTATTATTATATATATATTACATTATTATTATTATTATTATACATATATTATTATTATATTATATTATACATATTATTACATATTATACACGCCTTATATTTATATATAGCAGTGAATAGAGGTATATATATGTATATATATATATATATATATATATATATATATATATATATATAGTTAAAGATATATATATATATATATATATATATATATATATATATATATATATATATATATATATATATATATATATATATATATATATATATATATATATATATATATATATATATATATATATATATATATATATAAACTTACAGTGTGATTCTGTTTTCCGCCGCTTATAAACATCCGAAGAACTCATCACATGTTCATAATAAATTATCGAGGGAAATATTGACAAGTTTTTTTGCAATCGGTCAAAGTGCATTTGCTGAATTACTGATCCATTTAACAACATAAATAAAATGAATAGACTTAGCACTTGTAAATAATTCATTGGATATTCTTTAAAAATGACATGAAAATTCAATATATAAATATATATATATATATATATACAGTACTGGCATTATTATTATGGATTTTTTAAAAATTTGCTTTTTTTGAATAAAAAGGTTATGAAATTTAATTAATTTCAATTTTTTTGAATTTATTTTAATACATCAGGACAATATAAATATTTTAGTACTTGGTTTGGGCACCTTTGGCACCCGCAAGTGCTTTAACGCGACTGGGCATGCCAGCAATTGAAGTTCTGCACAAATTTCGGATTTTTTCAGAATGAAACCAAACCTGAATATCACGTTCTATGAGTTTTACTTTGGTCGTAATTGGAACATCGTGTATTTCATCTTTCGACACGGACCACAAACTCTCAATAGGGTTCATGTCAGGTGAATTTCCAGGCCATGGAAGTACCTCTACGCCATTCTGTGCGAACCATCTCTTTACTGACTTCGCTGAATGACACAGGGCGGAGTCCTGTTGAAAAATCCAAGGTCTATTGCCAAACCAATCCCTTGTTTGAGGTAGTAAACGAGTTTGTAGTACATTTATATACTTATGCTGGTCTATGGTGCCTTCAACAATCATCAATCGACTTGGGCCATGAACAGAAATGGCACCCCACACCATGATTTTCTGTGGAAATCTTATCGTTTTTTTCAGGCATTTGGGTTTAAATTCCTCACCTGATCGCCTTCTCACGCTCTGCACACGATCATCAAGCCCAGCAATGTTGGATTCATCAAAGAATACAATCTGGAGCAATATAAAACACAATAGGAAAAGTAGGAAAAGCATAGAAGATGATGCAAGTAGTCAAACAAGTACAGAAATTCATGACTTTAAACCATAGATGGTTGATAATTCAGTAATAATGATATTTTCAAGTGTCATTGCGATTTTACTAATAACAAATGCTCTTTTATGAGTGATAAAAGAAATAATAGCTATCTGATCAACTCTTACCTGCTCCCATTGCTCAGAAGTCCAATGAATATGAGTCTGAGCCCAGGCATTACTTGCCCGTTTCATTTCTAAAGTTAGTCTAGGCTTCTTTCTTGGACGATAGGCTTTTAATCCAGCATCTAATAACCTCCTATTGGCGGTTCTTCTAGAAATAATAATCCCCTCTGCTGATAGAACATTGGAAAGCTTCCTACATGATAGTCTTCTATTTTTCAGAGCCATTTGAACTCTTTTTTTGTCCTCCCTGGGTGTTGTTTTTCTTTTCTTTCCACATTTGCCAACCCTATTTGAGCTCCAACTGTGACCGTATTTCAATTTCTTCTTAATATTACTAACTGTTTGAGTTGAAACCCCAAGTTTTGCTGCTATTTCTTTCTGTTTTAAGTTGCTCACTTGCAATAACACATTAATTTGTCCGACTTTCCGTGGACTCAAATCACTAACTTTACCCATATTTGGATCACTTTTATAAACTACCAAAATATCTGAAAATAATGGTATTATTATTAAAATAATACAATAAAACACTAGTATACACTAATTATAACAAATAATAAAAGGTGTAAAACATCGATAACACACACAACTCCCGTGAAAGCAGGACAGCAACTGAACGTAAAAATATAATAAACACTGAATAATTCACCAAATCTGTCATTGTTGCCAGATACTGCCACACAATACTTTTAAGTTTGGTAAATAAATAGTAAAATATTTATATTATCCTTGTGTATTAAAATAAGTTCATAAAAGTTGAAAAAATTAAATTTCATAACCTTTTTATTCAAAAATAGCAAATTTTTAAAAAATCCATAATAATAATGCCAGTACTATATATATATATATATATATATATAT
>JABUQX010062936.1:10000-22500 GCA_015478945.1 Trachelipus rathkii | reverse complement strand
TCTATATTTTATTATTTTTCTTTGTTGCCATACTTGAATTTGATATTTGGAAATAATATTTTTTTTTTTGTTGCTAACCATATTTCTCTCCTTCGTGTTCTTGTTTCCGTATTTAGGAATAAGTACGAAGCAGAGAGAGAGATTTTTGTTGAAGAAAAAGTAAAGGAAGAAGGAAAAGAAGCATAATTTATTTCATTTTTTTTTTTTTTTTTTTTGAAGAAGGAAGGATATAAAATAATTTTGAGTCCATCAAGAAATTGATAGCATAAATTGGTTGAGTTTTTCTTTTTTTTTAGAGAAAAAATAATATTGAGTACATTTTTTTCCTTTTGCGTATTTTTTTATATATATATATATATATATATATATATATATATATATATATATATATATATATATATATATATTATATATATATATATATATATATATATATATATATATATATATATATATATATATATATATATATATATATAAGTATATATAGGTGTATATTTTTGTAGGATATATATTCTCGACTTTGTTTTTCCCTATGAGTGATAAGGAAATGGATAAGACTGGTAAGTCAATTCCCGAAGGGACTGAGGAACCTAAAGAAGATCAAAGTGCAGTAGAGCTTTTGAAAAGGTTCCAAAATGCCGTAGTAAAGGAGGAAAATCTGAATGCGGGCCAGTTAGTGTCAGTGCTAGAAGGAGTGGTCCAAGCTTTAAAAGCCAGAGCAGGAGATGAAGGAGGACAAAAGAAAGACGTAGTAGAAGTTACTGTTGTGGATAGTCGTAGAGAGGCTGCCATAGCAGAACAGAAAAATCGGGTTAAAATAGAAGAACAGGCTTTTCAAAAATGGAAATTGCAACAAGAACAGTGTGTTAGGAAGAAGGGAGTGCTAAAAAAGAAGGCGAAGTATTATACTGATGAGGAGAGTGGCTATGATAAGGAAATGAGTGACCCATTTGAGGACGAAACCGACTCTGATAAAGCTAAAGATAAAAAGAAAACTAAGAGGAGGAGAAACAGAAAAAGAAGGACAGACAGGAAGTATACAGTAGAAAATAGTTCAACAGAAGAACAAGAATCAGAAGCCGAAAGTGAGCCAGACAAGGGAGGAAAAAAGTGGTTGAAGAAACTTGTAGAACTAGAGGAATCAGGAGTGGAACATCAGAAAGCAGTCAGCAGGATTTTTATTATATTAGCAGGAGAAATGATAGAAGTTATGAAATCATTTAGTAGGGCTAATGTAAAGGCGGTAAAACCCCTAAAGTATGGTAAAGAGAAAGTGCAAAAATTCGATGCCTTTCTAGAAGATTTCGAAAGGTATGCAAAAGAACAATTAGGAAAGGATAAGAACCGTTGGGTGGTAGAGCTAAGAAATTTTTTGGAGGGCCCAGTTTTGAGAACGTATTATAGTATTTATAGGGCTAAAATAGATTATAATACCATTATAGCCAGGTTAAAGAGTTGGTGTAAGGAAGAAAAAGAAAGCGAACAAATAGATTTGCAGAAGGAGTTCTGGAGAATGGAGATAAGGAAGCATGAAAAGTTAGCAGAATTTGCACTCAGGGTGCAAACGACATATGAAGCAGCTACTAAAGAAGAGGATAGGGACAAGCAAGTGTTAAAAAAACAATTTTTGAATTGCTTGCCAAAAGGAATAGCTAGGAGATTCAAAATGAGAATGGGAGGTGAAAAAGAAAGTGCTAAGGTCCGCTGGAAGGACATATTGAACTGGGCACAGGATGAGGATAAGCTGAACGAGCATGAAGAAGAGTCGAGGGACGAGGCAATCCCAATATGGGCAACCCTACAAAATGAGGGAGACGAAAGGAAAACGTATGCAGATAAGGTGCGATACGGTAAACCAGTGGTGTACCAACAAGATTCATATACAAGAAAAACAAATAGAGGAGCATATAAAAATGAAAGGCCAGTGTTATTGTTGTAACAAAATAGGACATATGAAACGAGATTGTTGGAGGTTTAGAGGATGGTGCTTAAGATGCGGTAGTGATGAGCATCAGACAAGGGAATGTGGTCCTCGAAACAACTACAGACGGCAGGACACAAGTAGACAAGAGCAGGAGGAAGCAAGACCTTTTGAAAGGAAATGTTTCTTATGTGACGAAATTGGTCACTGGGGGGATAATTGTCCCTTAAGAGGAGAAATAGAGGAATGGAAAAAGAAGAGGAAAACACAACGAGTTTCGGGAAACGAATCCGCTCCGTCCATGCTGCCGGGAACAAGTCGGAGCGATCCACAGAAGCCATAATGAGTTTTTCAGGAGCCAGCCCGGTCAATCAAGGTTGTGTGGTGTTGGACCCAGAAGCCAAAGAATTTATAAGTGAACAGGCTGAAGATACTACAACCGAGTTACCACAAAGGATACCTAAGATGAGGGATAAAGGGTTGAACATAACAAACACAACAACAGGAGTGTACCACGCAGAAGGAAGAAGCCAAGATCAAGGTAGGCAAGAAGGAAAGGAAACATGGAAAAAATAAAAAGGATATTTGGGATTTAGTAGAGGTAGCTATAGGAGAACCTAAATACAAGGTAGATATAGCCACACAAACTGAAGCCATAACAGTAGATAAAATGACCCAAACGGAGATAGAGCTGACATCATCGCCTATTGATGCAAGTGACTTAATGGATTGGTTGGACTCAGCACAGTCAGAGGTTAATTCAGATGAGGAATTTAATTTGCAAAGGTTCGAGAGGTCATTAAGATTTCCAGATGGCAGCTACACACTTGCAGTGGACATAGCGAATGATAGTGAAGAGGATGACATGGTCTCAAGAAAGGAAACACCGGAACCAGTTGAGGTATGTAATATTAGTCAAAGTAATTACATTAATTCTAATAATGTTCCTTTTTATACCCCCAGGTCAATTCAGGAGGAGTTATGGGAAGTGGGTGAAGACCCCGAACGAATGATTTTAGAGGACCAATCGGAGGAACAGGGAGTGGACCCGCAAGGAGTAGTAATTGGGTACCAGGTACCAATGACGAGATCTAGAGGGCCAGCTCCAGATATACCGAATGTCCAAAGGAGAGTATTAGAGTATGAGAGAAGGGCGGAGGAAAGGCGAGCCTCCGTCGGAAATTAGGTAAGGTTGTTTTACTTTTTGAGTGATGGAGCTATTTTTTTTCTTTTTAAGATTGGTTCCCAATCTTGGAAGGGGAGTAATGTAGGACGAACCAACTAAATTCAGAGCATTAGTTAATATTTTATAAAATGAACAGATTGTCTTTTCTGAAAGAGTTAAAATTGAAGTTTTCGTGATCAAAATTTAAGGAAGTAAATATTTGCAAAAGTTTTGAAATTGTGACGAGGAAAATTACTGCTAAGTCACAAAGTTCCAGTTACGTAAAAGGATTTGGAATTGTTTAACTACAAACAAGTTTAATTTTCCCCAATATCGGGTAAGAGTATTTCTAAAATTTATTTGTGAAAGATTTAGTCATTTTTGTTATTTGTGGAAGATTCGTTCATTTATTAAAGGAATGATATTTTAGGTAGCATTTTTGAAGTAGGAACTTAAAAGTATATTTCAAGTGCATTGTGTTCAAATTGAAAACAAATTTAATAGCAGAATCCAAATTCACGTATAGGTAGCATTTTGGAAGTGAAAACTTGAAAGGATATTTTGGTGCATCGTGTTTAAATTTAAAACAAATTTAATAGTAGAATTCAAATTTACGCATAGGAAATATTTAACAGTTTGATGATGTAGGATTGTCTTGAGTTTCGAAATAGGGTATTTGCTTAGAGTGAATTTGGGAATATTTAAATGATATATAGGATATGTCAAAAAAAAACGAACATTGGAATTTTCTATGCATTAAGGAAATTCGCGTATGAGAATTGAATGAAAGGTGACAGATGTAATTAACGGTACAATCAGTGTTTAAATTTAGGTAGATTAATAAACGGATATTTTTATTGAAAAATATATATGTATGTGTGTGTGTGTGTGTGTGTGCGTGTGTGGGTTGTGTGCGGGAAGCACATAGGCCGTGTAGGTATGAGAAATTTATAACGCACAAAGGATTTTTAAACTAATAAGACACACAGACGAAAGGTTAAGTTATGTGAATTGGGAATTGTGAGGAAAATTACCGAATAAAAATTATGGTGGTTATTATTATTATTATTATTATTATTATTATTATTATTATTATTATTATTATTATTATTATTATTATTATTATTATTATTATTATTTTTTATTATTATTATTATTATTATTATTATTATTATTATTATTATTATTTGTTTTACCGGTATGTTTGTTAGAGTAATAGGGTGTGAGGTGGCCACAAAAATGTGTGTATATATTAGGTTAGGGTTAATTTTATTATTATTATTATTATTATTATTATTATTATTATTATTATTATTATTATTATTTATTATTATTATTATTAACGTTAGCATTGGTGTCACTAATTCGATTTAGGGAAACGATGATGGTATAATACAAATTTATATTGTCATTTTCAGGGTGTCGGTTGCGGGAGCAAATCCAAAGGACAATCGTGTAGCTAAGTTAGCCCCTTTAGGCTTAAATCAAACAGGAAGTGTGGGAGGCATCGTGACGGTGACGACTGGAGCGTTTGTCTCACCCATCACTAATCTGGAAATAGCCAATTTGGATCGTGCTGTTGGGGCTAAGTCGATCATTAGCATAGCGAGCTGTTCCTGGTGCTCGTAAGGAATAAATACTTACTGTAAGATTGTCAAAGGAATTTCCCGATCAAGGAAACTAACTTTCGGACCAATTTGGATAAGTTGCTAAGGAGCGTATCGTTCCGTAAATTGTATAAAATTCTGACAATAAATTGTATTATGAATATTTTCCGGAAAATTTAATATTGTACATAAATAAAGAATATTTTGATATATATATTTCTAGTAATAGGGTATAATAGGTTATATGTATATATTTGGTAATAGGGTATAATAGGATTAATATACTATATTTAGTAATAGGTATAATAGGATTGATATAAACTATAATTGAGTATTTATTTTATTATATCAAAAATTACATCTCGTGTGTTACTTGAATCCTTTTCTTTCTCATTTAGTGTTGTCAGGAATAAGCCTTCTCCAAAGAGAATCCTGGGACCTCGCGTAAAAGTCTCTAAATAAAACAAAAAAAAAAAAAAAATAAAAAAAAAAAAAAAAAAAAAAATATATATATATATATATATATATATATATATATATATATATATATATATATATATATATATATAATTTATTATTTGGTGAGTATATATATTTATATATATATATATATATATATATATATATATATATATATATATATAAATATATATATAAATATATATATATATATATATATATATATATATATATATATATATATATATATATATATATATATATATATATATATATATATATATATATATATATATATATATATATATATATATTATTATTATTATTATTATTATTATTACACATATATATATTTTTATATTATTATTATTATTATATATATATTATATTATTATTATTATTAGTTATTATTATATATATTATTATTATATATTATTATATATTATTATTATTATTATTATATCATTATTATTATTATTATTACATATTATTACATTTATATTATTATTATTATTATTTTACATATATTATATTATTATTTATATTATTATTATTATTATTTCATATTATTATTACATATTATTATTATCATATTATTATTATTATTATTATTATTGTATTTATTATTATATACATATTATTATTATTTCCATATACATATTGGTTATTATGATATATATTATTACATATTGAGATATTATTACATACATATACATATTACATACTCTTATATTATTACATATTACATATCTATATTATTATTATTATTATTATTATTATTATATATATATTATTATTGATATATTATTATATATATATTACATATATATATATTATTTCCATATTACATATATTATTATCTTTACATACATATATTTATATATATATATATATATATATATATACATATATATATATATACATTATATATATATATATATACATATATATACATATACATATTTTATATATATTATACATATATATATTATATATATATTATACATATATATATAATATATATATTATACATATATATATTATATTATTATTATATTATTATATATATATATATTATTATTACATATATATATATTATTATACTATGTATACAGTATGTATCTATAAAAACCAATATTATTACTGTTCATACACACATACAAACAAACAAACAACATATATAAACATTAATATATATACATATTATTACATATATATTATACATATATATATATATATATATATATATATATATATATATATATATATATATATATATAAAGAATATATATATATATATATATATATATATATATATATATATATATATATATATATATATATATATATATAGGTTTATAAAGAAAATTATGTGAAAATAGAAAATTTCCCACCATAAAAAAAAATGATGTACTGGAATTTATTTAAGTCCATGTTCAAAGTTTAGAAAACGAGTAATATGAAATATAAATGTATATGATTGAAAAGAAAATGTATATAAAATTCAAATCAAGTTTAAATGAAAATATTTTTTTAGAAACAATACTACTTTGTTTTTCAAGTTATATGAACCAACATTAGAACTATTTTTGAAAACGTTTTATATATATATATATATATTATATATATATATATATATATATATATATATATATATAAATATGTATATTTAAGTATATATTTATATATAAAAGAATATATATTGATGCAACCTGTCTATGACGAGGTGACATCACCCACAATAAGTATACTGACTTTGAGAGATCATTTTTATTATTAATTACCTTTAAAACATTTTAAAACATCAAATAAAAACCCGCCTTTCTGCAACATAAAATCGTAAGAGGATGAGGTAAAACAAGATTTTTTAAAAAAATAATTTTACTGAAAAAGTGCATTATTTAAATATAAAGAATATATATATATATATATATATATATATATATATATATATATATTATTATATATAGACATAGATCTATCTACAAAGATCTACACATTTCCCTACACTTCTCTCTTTCTAGCATTTATATATATATATATATATATATATATATATATATATATATATATATATATATATATATATATTTATATATATATATATATATATATATATATATATATATATATATATATATATATATATATATATATATATATATATATATATATATATATATATATATATATATATATATATATATATATATATATATATATATACAACATCTAGTTCCACCATCTAAATACTCTAGCATCTCCACGTTTTTACCCCCACAACTGCCGTAATCCTTCTTGAGGGCTCGGCACCTAAAGGGTCTCCTTCTATACGTAACCTCGTTTACGACGAGGTTACCTCGTACGAAAAGGGTATACTAAGTTTGAGGGGGTTTCGATGTCTCTAAGACTTCTGTTGCTAGGGGAACGTCTCAAAGCCTAAAGGTTGCTACGTTGCGACCAAGTGGCCCTGGTTTTATTACCATTGTATAATATTCACCACTAATTAAAAATAATACAAAACATAATTTAAAGTTAAAATAAATTATAAACTATTCTCAGGGTCTGTTGCAAGATTTTAAAGAAAGTTTCGCAACAAAGTTACCTCAGCATCCAGCTTCATTCTTTGAACCTAAAGTTGATAGATAATTAGTTCTTAATTGAAAAGTAGTAAAAAAAATTGTTTACATATGTAAATATATTATTCAATGTTAATATTAATGCAATTTAATGTTTCGATTAGTGGAAAACTGGTGATGGCTCTACGATCTGTTGGAATACCATGTATAGATGCAAGAGAAGGTTCGTGATAAGTGGAATGGGGAGAGATGCGTCGCAATTGTTTGGACCTAGAAGATCTATGTCTATTAGTGTTCTGAATTTTAGAAAAGGTAGAAGAAGAAAAAGAATTGACCTAAAAAAAAAATGAGTATCATTTACAGTTTTAGCAGAAGTATGTATAGGACTTAAATGACGGTGCAAAGGTAAGTTAACAGTGGAAGGATTAGCAGGTATTGGAAAAGAAACAACAGTTTTAGAAGTGTCGGTACATTATTATTAATATGAGTAGGATTATTAGAGGAGCGTTTCATAAAATAACGCCTAATATATATGACTAGGACAACGATTAAAGCGATTATGTCACTACTTATTAGGAGGAAAAAGATAAATAAGAAACATGGTATGAATGATGAGACAAAGAAAGTTTTAAAGAGTCTAGCTTATTATTCCAAGATATTTTAGACAAGGGTTTGAAGTAAAACGGAGTATAAAGAGAACGACTTGAAAATGAAAATCAGCATGAAGAATATTTTTAAGAATTGACAGGAAATTTAGGTAAGATCAAGTTCATACATGCTAAGGATTAATAAAAAAAAACTGAAATGTGGTTAAAAAATAGTCTAGGTTCTAAAAAAAATTCTCAACGGAATGATCCTTATTAATAGGAGGGATTATCACTATGTGTCAACATCTGATAAGAAAAGGAAATAAAAGACGATGCTATCGTCGATTAATGTTAGAAAAAGGATTTCAGCTGAAAAAAAAGAATATTGATATACAGTGAAGTATTATTTTAGAATGATATGGATCTACTGAAATAATTGCTAGTAAACGAAACTTATCAAGCTTAGTGACTTAAAAAGATAAATTCAAATTTGCAAATAGAGGAACATATAGAAGTTATTTAAGAAAAATGTAGCAATGAGAAAAACTGAGTTTGTCTTGAAATATATTTCCTTTTCTCGGTGTTTTTTTTTATTATTAAAAAAGTTCACACCTCACGGGCATAGCCCTATTCTAGGAGGGGAACTTCTTTAGGTAATTTCTACCTAGGATCCGGACTAGGGATCGAGCCCTTGCCCTTGCCAGCGACTCTGTCGACCTCTACCGTGAGCCACGTACAAAGATATAGAATATACAGGGATAAAAATAATTCTTACAATTAAAGAATGAGAGAATAAGATGTTATTTCGTATTGTTCCCTAGAAACAAAGAAATAATGGTTACAAAATTATAAGAAAAAGACCTGGGGGTTGGTTGTTATAGTCCATGATGAGGAATCACAGTAAGGATTCCGTATATTCTGATCAGAGGGTACAACGGCAGAATGTATGTGGGCAACATCTTTCAGTAATATACAGCATCTAGTATCTTTCGCGCCGTACATTGGCAACACATTCTTATAACTTCATCACAATGCCAAGAACGAAAAAACCTCAGCTTCTGTCCACTATTGTACCTCTAATTCTAAGATGTGGTATGTCCAGCCCTACCAGCATCCCCAAAAAGCCTGACTTGATTTCCAGTAAATCATGTTGTTGAAATTGCTTGGTGAAGCCTGTCAGAACCTGGGCACATGCCCGTCAACACCAAAGATATAGCAGGCGCCGTTGACGATGGACTGGAGAAAAAATCCAGGAAAAACGCCATCCACTAGAATTTTTCATCTATGCTTATTTAGAAAGTACGAAAAGTCAGGGAGCGTCACGTAACCCATTATTGATTAAGAATTGCCATCCTGTGTTTGCTGTTTCTAAGCAGTTTTTGTTACATGTCAAACACTATTTACATGTTTGCCAATAAGTTATTCTTGTTTGTTTCTCTACAAATTTTCTCAACTCATGCAGAAACATATGCGATTTAAATATTTTTCTACAAAATGTAATGTGAAATCGTTTGGTACGTTTGTAAAAAGAGACGTTACGTCGAAACTTAGAATATTACATCCGAGTATTGCGGATGCGATCTTCCAAGAGTATACCTTGAAAAGAATAGTTTTAAAACAGTAAATAAAAAGCATTCTAAACATTGAAATAGGTACCTATATTCCTGTTCCGGGAAGAGTTCGGTAAAACATACCGAAAAAAAATAAAGGCAATGGTATGGGAGACTGGTTTTTATAGCATTTAATCAGTATCTAATGTAGTTGACGACAAACTAAGTCCATTGATGCATGCCCACCAACTGTTATCCCACTTTCGTTAATTTAACTTTAAAGTCAGTTATATAAATTAAAATTAAAACTTTCTTAAATTATTCACCCTTTTAATTAGTCTATTCGTTTACATCAAACTGCATACTTCTTGGGTAACTAAGCGGAAGATGATCAAACACCATGGAACGAGCAAACTTTGACTACTTAATGATACATTTTTCAAAATTATTTTTCCCCACCTTGGCATTGGCAGCTCTATGATGCGCTTTTTTTAAATTAGAATACAAATCAAACATAAATCAGATTTATTTTTGTATTTAGCTTCGTATCAATTTTCATTGCCTTAATAGCAAGGAAATGTTTTCCGTGCTTCGAATTTTTTTCTTCAGATTTGAATTTTAAAGCTTGTTGAAAACAACAATTGGATGTATGATCGACGTCACTTTCTGCTTTAATTAATTTAATTTTCTTTCAGCGGACCAAACTTGTCGAGAAGCATCAACCTTCCAGATACATACTTTACAATTTTGCCTGTCTTTTTCTGACATCCTTCACCCCTTTGTTGTCTGATCGTAGAGGTTTGATTATATATATATATATAATATGTATTATAAATATAGAATATTTTTTATAAGATAATTATTTGGATTAAAATAAATTATATTAAAATGTATACTCAAGTATACAAAGATATATTATAGAAAAATGTATCTAAATATACAAAATATATAGTATATATATATATATATATATTATATATATATATAGGTTAAACATTTATATAGATGATATATTTTATATTATATAAGTATATAATATATAGTATATATATTAGATATAATATATATATAATATATATCATATTTATATATTATATTATAGATATATAGTATATATATATATATATATATATTATATATAAATAATAAGTAATATATATAATATTATATAGTACATATACTTTCATTCATAAGCTTCCCAACGGATATCCACAGATTGAGGGTTGTGGATGTGTACAAAATGGCCAGAACATAATAGTTAGTAGAAAAACATGCCTTAAATCAGCAGGAATCACAGAAGAGGAAGAAAGTCCACAGAACAGAAGTGACTGCGAAAGAGAAGAAAGCACCCACACTAAGAAGCCTGGAGTTGCGAAATCCTCACAAATTGGTCAGCAGAACACTGCCAACCCCTTGTGCTATTAGGCGTCGTAATAGGTGGTGTACCCGATTCAGCTCCAAAAAGAAAAAAAAACAAACACCAACATCCGCCGCAAAGATAGAGGTTCGATTGGAAAGTACGGAACAGTTTATTAGCCTTTTGGCCTGTGGCTCGACACTGTTCAAAAGCCGGGTGAAACCAGATATGAGAGCAGTACTCCGTACATGGGAGCATGAGGCTCTTGCATAGTGGGAGTAACTAAGAAGAGGAAAAAAGTAACGCAGTCTAAAAGAAACTCGCAGCTTCTTTGAGGCCGCCCTAGCAACCATTGTGATGTGAGGTTTCCAAGACATTTTTTTGTTTAGTTAAGACCAAGACATGTTATCTTATTGTTCATTAGGAGAAACGGAGAACCATCGAAGGAGCTAAGAAAGTTAGAAGGTATCTTAGAGAGGGAATTTGTAGAAATTGGGTTTTTAAAGCATTAAATTTCACAAGGTTGAGACGGCCCCACCGGGAAATTCTATCCAAATCAGCGAGAATAGAATTGGAAAGATTAAGACGAGAGGCAATTCTAAAAGCTAAAAAGATGGAGCAGATTTGAAATAAGTTGAAGAATGGAATGTCAAGCTTCTTCTTCTGCTCAAAAACATTCGTTTTAGAGTAGGAGCAATGATGGGATATAAATTAGGAGATATAGACGACGAACTTTATTGTAGGTTTGGGAACTCATCGGAAGGATATTGGGGAGGGAAGTTTTTGGACAGGAATTACTTTGAGCTTTGTGGTGGGTGACCACACTTAGCTTTGTTGGTCGTTGACCGACAATAAGTACTTACGGTACGGTAGGGCACATTTCGAGGGAGATTTCGAACTATTTAGGTAGATATATATATATAATATATATATATATAATTATATATATATATATATATTATATATAATATATATATATTAATATATAATAATAAAATATATTGTATAATATATATATAATATATTATATATATATATATACTAATAAAGTAGATATAATATAATTAATAATATATAGTATATATATATATATATATAATTAAATTAATAAATATATAAATATATATATATATATATATGATATATATAAATATTATAATATTATACATATATATAATATATATATATATATAATATAATTATATTATACATATATAATATATATATATATATATATATATATATATATATATATAATAATATATATATTAT
>JABUQX010062936.1:0-5000 GCA_015478945.1 Trachelipus rathkii | reverse complement strand
AGCTTGTTGATGAATCATGATTTGTACGTCAAATTGATGATGATACCTTCCCTGTCTGCCCGCTCAGAAATTTGAAATTGAATTACTTCCAATGCCGTCCGAAAGTTATCTTCCCGAAAGCAGTATATTACCTCATCGACCTGCAGGACATAATGATTTTACGGATGCGCATTGAAAAAGGGATATATTCAAGGCTTGTTACAGCCCGCACTCCTCACCACTACAGTGGTCGCAAAGAAGAAATAGTGCAAGTCCTAGGGTATGTATTCGATTACATGGTACCCAACTAACATAGTGTCAAAGACTCGTGTCTCTCTGCCACAATTGACCGAGAATTCACGTCACTAGGAGGCAACACCGTGTTCACCTCAGTAGATCTCCGATGACGCGACGATTTTAGCACTCGAAAACATGAGAATGAGAAACTCAAAAAGCTAATGCATTTAGGACCAGAAGAAATGTTCCTTTTCCTGCACTACCCGCTTTGATGTGTCGCCCATACCTAAAAAATGCTCCTTAGCGCTTATCCAGAATCGATGAGTCATTGCCGTTCATTCTTTATAAATCATCTTTTAGGGCCTGTAGCACAAGTCTACTTAGACGACGTTAGTGCTAGGCAAGAACGTTACCGAACACTTTGAAAATTTAAGAAAATTCTCACCGCTTTTAGAGAAAATAATTTGAGGGTAAAACTGTCCAAATGTGAAGCTTCCTACAATCATCAGTTTTGTACCTAGGGTTTAAGATAGGAAGAGATGGAATTAGTCCTGACCGGTGGAAACTATGAAAAGTTTCGTCCCTCCTACTAATTTGAAGGAGACACAGAGTCTACTTGGTTCTTCTGCCTATTTCGCTTCTTAATAGAGAACTTTGCATTCGTTGCACAGCCATTGTATGATTTAATAAAGAAAGATGATTCCCTCATTGACGAAGAAACATCAAAAAAGCCTTTGACACCTTAAAAGAATAAGTTGGTGGTTCAACCACAAGTTGACCTCCTGATTAACAAGCAAAGGAAATTCTTCGTGAATACAACCCTGTGATTACGGGATAGGGCTGCTGTATCAATGACAGATATAGAAAGGAAAAGCCCCTTTCCTTTGTCTCCGTGTTCTTAGAGGAAGTGATAAAAACTATGATCGATAGAGAAAGAGTGCTTAGCCGTGGGGTTCTGCTTGCAAAAGTTTAAGAACACCATCTTCGGCTATAAGGTCACTATCATCACAGATAACCAACCTCTTTTTTTCATCTCCCGCAATAAAAAGGCATACTGGTCGCACTGGCTAGATGAACTTGTTCCGTGAATCAGCCATATCCTCCCCTACTATTGTTTATAAGAGACGGTAAGAACCAACATCCCGCCGGTATTATCAGAGTAGACAATCCTGCGCCCAACTTTTCTTTATCTAAGGTGCTATATAAGAACCAAAAGTAATCTACTTGAACAGATTTTGTTCTGAGCAGAGAAACTTTCATAAGAGAACAAGAATAAAGTGTCCCAGGTTAGGTAAAGAGTAAAATGGTGAAAGCAACCCAAAGACCTACCACACATTTTATTAAAGGTGTTTCTGTATTATGCAACCCATCCAACCTAT
Organism: Trachelipus rathkii; assembly: GCA_015478945.1. Classification (NCBI taxonomy): domain Eukaryota; kingdom Metazoa; phylum Arthropoda; class Malacostraca; order Isopoda; family Trachelipodidae; genus Trachelipus; species Trachelipus rathkii. Next base: position 3,405 of record JABUQX010062936.1, on the reverse strand, counting down.
TCGTACACATGTCCTGACAGTATGATTACAGCGTGTTGATCCACGTCATGCTTCGCTGGCACCGGTCATGATGAGGACAATTAAGAACGGAAAGAGGTGGAAGAAAAAGTATATTTTTCCCCCACTTACCAAAATTGGTGAAAAGAGTACCGTAGCCAATGCGTTCGCTGTGCAAAAAAACATAGGCGTCCCAGAACCTCCTACAGGCAGAGAATGAACGATGCCTTTGCCCTATTAACCCTTTCACTGCGGTCATGTGACAGCATTGGAAAACTACCCACTTGTACAGAATCAGGAGCCAAATTCATCTTAGTATTCGCGATGTTTGACAGCGTTTATGTCAAATTTTGCCCTGTTAAAACCGTAGGACGAGCAAGAATTGCCCCGAGCACTGCAAGAAAGTTATATGTATGGCCATACTGCCCCCCAACTCTCGTTGCTCGGACAACGCCCAGAATTTACAAGCAGGTGTTTAAGGACTATGTAAGGCATGGAGGATAAAAAAAGTAAGAAATTTTATTTACAAAGCATCCCAGAATGGAGTTGTTGAACGCATCAACTCTGACATTGAGTCTTTCCTACGACATTATGTGAAAGACAATCACAAAGATTGGGATAAGTATCTTAGTTTTGCCCAAATCGCGATCAATTCAGCTTATAATCGATCCATCGGGTCCTCTCCACACTTCCTATTGCATGGTTACATAAAGAGAGTCCCCTATGAAATGCCAGACTATGTGTCACCCTTTGTAAATAAAACAGGGAAAAAGAAAATGAGATTCATCTCCGATGAAGTGGACACAGTTGTAGAGAGGATCGATTATATAAGAGATTTGGCCAGAGAGAAGTTGGAAGAAGAGACAACAAAGACGTTGGAGCAACAACATAAAAAAGCAAAGAAAAGAGAGTTCAAAATTGGTGATTATGTTTTCATCCGAGCAGTCAAGAAACCTCATCAAAGTTCAAAGTTATGTCCCAAGTTTGAAGGGCCATACATTGTCCGATGTTTAAGAGGACCAAACAAATTAATGGTGATTTGCTTAAGTACAGGTAACACATTTACCGTCCATGTGGACAATGCGAAGGTGATTCCTGCAGAAAAGATCACTGAGTCACATTTTGACTTCATGAATGACGAAGTTTGGAATCCCCAAGAGGTTAAAGAAATGTTAAGCTCCAAGGAAGGTGAAGAAGAAAGAATTGAAGAAGAGCCACCCAAAAGTGACTCAGAAATCAGTTCAGAAGAAGAAGATGATGAAGGAGAAGATTATTCTACTCCACCCGAAAGCCCACCTTCCAACCACTCTCCAACTCCTCCCCCGCAACCAACTCAGTTTGGACACAACTACTTCCCAACTCCTCCACCACAACCAACCCAATTTGGACATACCTATTTCCCAACTCCTCCACCACAACCAACTCAGTTTGGATACAACTCTTACCCAATTCCACCACCACAGCCAATGCAAATTGGAAACAATTCTTGGAGTTATTCAATTCCCCCAGAACAACCAACTCCGATGGAACCAGTAAGGAATAACAATGTTGTCGGAAGAGAAAGGTACATTAATGAGGTTGTGGAAAAAAGAAGATATAGCGATGTAGTTGCAGGAAGAGTACGTCCTGACAGTGAATTTATCTGTTCCACTCCTAGAAATGACTTCCAAAGAACCCCCTCCAACCCTTCGGTTCGGAGAAAAGAGTTTAGACCATCTTTGTCACCCATCCAACAAGAGATTTCGATAGAACAACCCGTTAGAGAAATTCTTCAGGAGCCACCCGCATATGAAGGTGAAATATACGGAGCCTATGGTGGATCCCCTCCAAGAATTCCTTCCCCAGAGAAACCTCTTAATGTCCCTGAAAGAGATGGCAATTATCCCATTCCCACTGTTGTAGAATCACCCCCTAGGGAATTCATCAGAGATGACTGCGGAAACAAGATCCGTTCTTACAGACCACATATATGTTTACTGGCCCTAGAGATTCTACACCCAGAGTTACGAGAAGTCAAACAAGGATGAGAGAACAGGCCCAACAACAACAAGCAGAGGTAAAAGACACCACGGAGACTATAGAGAAGACTCCTGTCCAACCTCCGCCTGTCAAATTAGATTTGAATACAACAATTAGAGGAGGTAAAACATTTGATTTGCCTCCCGGCTATTGATTCATATTCATTTCTATATATTTTTGTAATTTTAAGAATAATCCTTTATTTTTAGAGAATCTTTAGATTACGAAGATATTCTTTAGTTTTAGAAAAGATATTCTTAATTTTAAGAAAACCACTAGTTTGGATTAGAGAAAAAACTTAGATGGATTAAGGACACGATCGTTATTAATTTAAGAATACCTAGTTGGGATTAGAAATCTTGCAAGTACTTCAATTAGTATTTAAGTGATGATATGTTCAGAAGAACTCTAATTTTATAATTTAAATATAAATTTTGATTTTTTTAGATTAGCCCCTAACATAGATTAAGTTCATCAGTTTCAAACTGACATTAGCTGTATTTCTATTTATTTTTTTTAAATACACAAAATAAATTTTGATAAGATACGTTTCACTCCCAAAGGAAGGGGGGGACAGCGCAATTTTTTAAATAAAAATACCACAAAATAGAAAAAGCAAAAAACTTTTTTATAAGAAAAAAAAAATAAGAAACAAAAAACTTTAATTAATTCTAAGAAACTCAACTAATCAACCTTGTATTAAAAATAATTAACTATAACTAGTAAGTAAGTAAGTAATTGAAATAAGAAACTAATTAGTAAGTAAGTGAGTAATTGAAATAAGCAACTAATTAGAAAGTAACTAAGTAATTAAGTATTAAATAGTATGTAACATTTGAACGTAAGATGTTAACTAACCCAATTTTAATTAAGAAACCATTAAGCTTAGAAAACGCAAACGCTTTGCTTTCATTTTAATTAACCACTTAATTTTAATAATTTTATCAGACACAATTAGGCGACCTTTAACTATTATAAAATACAGGAAAAGTATAAAGTATTTTAATACAGCTAAAATATTTCAGAAATGAAATTCAGAAAGGAGATCTTGTTGCTACTTATCATCTCATCAACATGCCAAAACAGTCTCATAAATGAAAAGGAAGAAACGAAGATCCTGCCCGGCTTAGTATTATATCGCACTGGCGAAGTAAGTTTCATCGAAGGATACCTAGATCTGGTCATCTCCTTAGAATGTCCTTCCGACATTAAAGAAACAATTACTAGGACAACTAAGCTAGTGAACAACATCAAAGAATCATTCCTACCATCTTTTGAGACCACATTTCTAAATATTTCAACACACCAAAGGGCTCACCAATGGGAATTCAAGTTAATGACCATTAGAGTAAAAGTTCTAGCCCAGAAATTGAACGAAGTGAGTGAACT
>JABUQX010062935.1:15000-25697 GCA_015478945.1 Trachelipus rathkii | reverse complement strand
TAATAACACCTGCTTTTTCCTTAGGGCCATTATATTTTGCAAATTCTGTATGTCCAGTTAGAAACAATGAAGTTATTTTGAGTTATATTAATCTAAGTGACAAACCTTTTTATTTAAAGAAGAAATAAAAACATAGGTAAATGTCATCCGATTTTAAAAGTTAATGAAAAAGAATATTTTAATAAAACTGCTATTGCTACAGAGAATAAGCAGATAGGATCTACTTGTATAGTAACCTGCTCAGAAAATTTATCAGATAAACAGTTGAAAAATGCATACAGAGAGATTATAACAGAAAATTTAAGTAAAGAAGAAGCAGATGTTTCTATTTTACAGAAACCTGAGCACTTAGAAGAACTTTTTGGACTTGTTAATGGAAATATTAAGGACGTCATTCGCTTTGGACGATGATGGCAGTCCCTGTGTGTTCCTATTACAAGAAGTTTGAAAATAGAAACTTACTCCAGATGCTCCAAAAATCATTTTTAGAAAACAGGTATCGTCTCCCACATCGTTACTTGGAAGACATAGATAATTTTTACAGATGGCCAGGCTTTAAAGGAAAAGGATATATCAAGGCCTGCTATAGCCCACATTCTTCCCCACTACTGGTGGTGGCAAAAAAGAACTCTAAAAAACCAAGAGTCTGTATAGACTATCGGTATTTAAACTCTTTCAGCGTCCCAGATGTGTACCCATTGCCCTCGATTGACGAGATATTTTCGTCCCTAGGAGGTAGTACAATTTTTACTAGCTGTGACTTGATAGATGCTTACCATTCCCTCGAAGTCGAGGAGGAAACACAGAAATTAATGGCTTTCCGTTAAAGGAAAGGATTTATTCTGCCCAACCCAGTGATTATTTGGGCACCGCCAAGGCCCCAAGTAACCTATGCTAGGACAATGCAAGTCGCGTTGAACCATTTATTAGGACCTATTGCCCAAGTGTATTTAGATGATGTCTTAATCATGGGGTAAAAATAAGGCAGAACATTTTGAAAACTTAAAGAAAATTTTTACTGCTTTTAGAGAAAATAAATTAAGAGTTAAATTGACGAAATGTCATTTTCTACAAAACTTCGGTTTTGTACTAGGATTTAAAATAGGAAGAGACGGAATTTCACCGCGCATCCAGCGAAAGATTAGAGATCAGATGGAAGAGTTTCGTCCCCTCAAGCAAGGTGTTAAAGGAAAACACATCTTTAGTAGGATTTTTCTCGTATTTTCGCTTTTTAATTAGTGACTTTGCACTAATTGCGAAACCATTATATAACTTAATAAAAAAGAATGTTAAGTTTGAGTGGAAGGAAGAACACCAAAAAGCATTTGAACTCTTAAAAGAGAAATTGGTGGTTCAACCTCAGTTAACTTTTCCAGATTATTCCAAGCCATTTTTTATAGGCACAGACGCCTGTGACTACGGAATAGGAGGAGTTCTTTACCAAATGTCAGATGAACGGCAAGGAGAAACCGTTATCTTTTGTTTCAAGAGTGTTAAGAGGCAGTGAACTCAACTATGATATTATAGAAAAGGAATGTTTAGCTGTTGTCTTCTCACTACAACAAAAGTTTAAAAATACGGTGTTTGGTTTTATCCCATCACCATATTAACTGATAAACCAACCCTCTCTGGCTTGATTCTTCCGTAATAAGCAGCAGACTGGGAGGTTGGCCCGCTGGAATCTGTTTGTGAAAAACAGGTTTTTCGCCAACTATTAAAGTTTAAGACGCGGAAAGAACTAAACATACCGGGCCTGACTATTTGAGGTAGGGGCAACCAGCAAAAAGCTCCAAAACGTTATTTTTTCAAAGGCAGAAAGAAACCAATCCTTACCAAAGGAAAAAGATTTTATTTTAACGGAAAGAAACTTTCAATAGGAACAAGAGAATTGCCTAGATTAAAAGAATAGGTAAAGTGGGCTTTAAGGGAAAAAACCCCTTAAACTTAATCCACATATTTCCATAAGAAAGTGTGTGTACTATGCAAACCGAAGAACTTATTGAATAACAAGTACCAGTTAGCATGATCTACTCAGTCATAGATCAGTGCCATTCTTCACTTGGAAGTGGGCATGGAGGACAACAGAGGACTGAAAAACGAGTTAGAGAAAGAATACGTTTTTCCTCATCTAAGTAAGTTAGTAAAGGAGTACTGTTCTCAGTGCGTGTCATGTGCTAAGGTTAAAGGTCCTAGACCTCCAAAAGCTGAAATAAACAGATGGCCTCTTCCTTATACTCCGTTTTCTAGAGTACATGTGGATAGTATAGGTAAACTTCCCACATGTTCAATTTCAGGCGCCAAACACATTCTCGTCTTCAGAGATGTTTTGACCCGTTATTGCGAATTAGTTGCCTGTAAATCAAGAACAAGTCAAGAATTTGCTAGAGCTTTACAAGAAAGAGTAATATGTCGGCATTCGAGCCCAGAAATACTAGCTTCAGATTAATGCCCCAGAAATTCACGTCAGCTTGCTTTTAAAGAGGTATGTAAGCTGGAGGATAAAAAAAGGTTAATATTCTGCCCTACAAAACCAAGTCAAAAATGGTTGTACGTTGAGAGATTGGAATGCAGATATTGAAAATTTCCTCCGTCATTTCGTAAAGGATAATCATAGAGATTGGTCAAAATACCTATCTTTTGCTCAAATAGCTATCAACACATCGTATAATCGATCAATTGGATCATCTCCACATTTTGTCCTACATGGATATATAAAGAGACTTCCCTACGAGATTGCCCTGATGATGTCTCTCCCATTTACAAAAAAATTCGGAAAATAGACAATTTTCATAAATCAGATGAGGTAGATTCTAGGTGGAAAGAATGGAAAGCAATAAGAGACTTAGCTAGAGAAAATCTAGAAAAAGAAACAATTAAAGCTATGGAACAGCAACACAAACATGCCACACAAAGAGAATTGAAAGTGGGCGATTATGTTTTTGTGAATGCTGTTAAGAAACCAGAACAAAGTTCTAAATTGAACAAAAGATTTGAAGGACCTTTTATTGTAAATCAAATAAAGGAGCCAAATAAGCTTATGCTTTCGTGTTTACATTCAACGAAATTATTTCCGGTTCACCGGGATAATGTAAAGATAATTCCAGTAGAAAAGATTACGGAATCTCATTTTTCATTTGATAATGATGAGATTTTGAATCCAGATGCAATTCAAGAAACATTGGATTCCCCAAAAGATATACAACAGAAAGAACAAGTATGGAACCTGAAGAAGTAGATCGACAGGTAGATGATCAAGAATCTCCAACCACTTCTTCGTGGATTCCCCCCAATTTTTATGATGAACAAAAATGTTATACCAGAGGATTCAACACCAGAACAACAGAAAATCCTGTAAGAAAAACACAAAAACTTCTGGAACCAAAGAAGTACCTTGATACTCCTCAAGGAAGGAAGATTGAGAAATTCTACTCCACAAAACAAGAACTCAAACAGTAAAGAGGAATTAGAACCGTCTCTATCACCCAATTCAAGACAAGAGGATTCACTATATTTGGACAGTCTTTGAACACGAGAACAGCCTGTCACTGAAGGCAAGTAAAAAAAGAAGATGCTTTGGTAAACACCCACTTGCAGAATGGGAAACTGTTAGGGAATATGTGCAAGTTCTGCTGAAACGACTTCCCAAACGGATGATGTGGTAAACCACCTTCCAGAAGAAGTTATGGCAGTTATCAACATCTGAAGGCACAAAAGATGATAGAAAAGAAGATCCGTTGTATAGACCTCACCAGCAATTCAGAGGTCCGAGGGATGTGGGACCAAGAGTTACAAGAAGTCAAACAAGAGAAAGAGAACATGAATCTCTTCAATCTCTACCACCAAGAACGGAAAAAGCAACACAAGAGTCTTCTGAAACAGAATTACAGAGACCTCCAGTTGTTTTGCCATTAGAGATGACTAGAAGAGGAAATAGACTTTACTATTTGCCTCCTAAGAGTTAAAATCTCTTAGTTTGTATAAAATTTTGTAAATAAAAATATTTTATTTTATTTTATTTGTGTTTTTTAACCTTTAGGTTTAAGTTTTCCTATTATTTCCTTTTACAATACCCTTGATACACATTTTACCCTTTTTATTTTTTCACTTTTAAGTATAAAGTTATCCATTAGTTATATATTTTTATTATGTCCGTTACGAATTTGAGGATAATTTTTTTTTTACCCCCAAGGGTAGTTCTTTTTTTTTAAAAAAAAAAAAACCAAAAAAAAAAAAAAAAAAAATATATAAAAATAGAAAAATTTTAAATTTACGTTTCTTAAAATAAAAACGTTTATATACTTTTATTTTTTATACTAAATTTGTTTTATTATTTATTTTTATTTTAAAAAGAAAACAAAATAAAATCGAAAAAATTTCGTTTTAGTATTAGAATAATAAAAATATAATCAGCTTGTTTTTTTAATATTTAAGAATTTTTATTTTAAATCAGAATTAAGCCTTAGGCTGGTAATCAGCGTTTATTAATATTAAGCTCATGTTATTTAAAATCTTTTAAATTTTTAATTTTAATTTCATGACAAACATATTGCTCCAAATTTAAATAGACTTAAAATGATTTTATTTTAATTTCATTTTAAATTATTAATCAGAATGTTGAAGATTAATTATCTTTAGTTTTATTATCCAAGATTCAATAAATTTGATTTCATTAATTAAAATTCCATTCAGGAAAACATATTCAAACTTTGATTCCAGTTATAAGTTTATGATTTTTAATTTTAATTTTAATTATTAATTTTAATTTTAATTTTAATAGCAAAAGCGATAACTTTAATGTGTTTAAATTAATTTTAATTTTAAATTAATATAATTCTAGTATAATCATAGGTAACTTTAAAAAGAATTTAATACATTTAATTAATTATTTTAATTTTACTTTATTTTATTTTATTTTAATTTTATTTTAATTATTTTAATTTTACTTTCATAAAACGGCGACCTAATTTATTAAATCGAAGTAATAATCATTTCAGACTGTAATGAAAATGTTACGTCCAGTTTTTGCATTACTTCTTTTACCGGCAGTCTTATCCATCTCCACTAACGTTAATGAAGAAACAAGAGTACTGCCAGGTATCATTTTGTATCACTCCGGTGAAGTAAATTTTATCGAAGGATATCTTGACTTGATTGTATCTTTAGAATGCCCATCAGAAATTAAAACCACTATTTATAGAACCATCAAAATGGTAGATACTTTAAAAGATAGATTTTTACCTGCGTTTAATGATAATTTTATGAATATTTCCATAAATCAGCGAGCACATAAATGGGAATTTCAACTCATTAAAATTAGAACTAAAGTAATATCCCTTAAATTAGCTGAAATTAAAAGCTTGCCATGGGTTCACTCACAAACAAGATTCAAAAGAGCTGCTTTCGAATTGGGAGGAGATATACTTAATATTTTATTTGGTACCGCGACTGATAAACAAATTAAATTTTTAAGAAAAAAGATAAATATATTAGGAAACTTTGCGAGTACTTCAAATTTATTAGTTAATGAACTTAAAGAACAATTAAAGTCAAATACCCAAACATTATCAGAATTTCAAATAACTGAACAAAAAAATAATTGTATTTCAACACCCAATCATTAGCAACAAAACCACAGTACTCAATCAGCTAGGAGTATCAAATTCATTACTTACATTAGGTTGAACATTCAGTTTAATAGTATCTACAATGTTACATTCAATTAGTTTATCACTGCATTACAAATTAACTTAAAACAAAGATAAAAACTAATGATCAACTTTATTTCCACCCATCTGTTGTTACCATATATACTAGAAATGACACAAACTACAAAATTACATCCTATCATACCACCTAGAACGACAAACAATATCATTCATTTTGGACATACTTCATGGGACTATAAATCAAACCACTAATCCATTGAATTAATTACCATTTAATCCATCATTTTCAAAATGCAGAAATTATTCATACAAGTTATCCATTCCCACATTCATTCCATTCAACTGAAACGTCCGTTCGAAATAATGTTATAACACACCAAAAATTACCTTTCGTTAATTATGTCAAAGGAAATATACTTATTTGCGGAATTCGGTTCACGATTATTGTCGTAACATAGGAAAAACAGCAGTTTGCCCTCAATCACAACCTTTTACATCCATTGATGACAAAACATGCTTGCTTTCGCTTTTGCTTAACTATACTACTAATTTCTCGTCTTATCTGTGATGTCTATAAACTATCTTTAAATCCAAAAAGAAACCCTTCACAGTAACACTAGGACATTTCACTATTATTATATCTTTTGCAGAAAAAAATTAGAGCTTCTATATCCTGCGAAAAACCCCATTCCGTACAGCATATAAAAACTAAATTTTATTTTAATATTCCTCACGTTGTACTTTTACCTCGGCAAACTATCAAAATGAAAAAACCCCCATTCATTTAAGAGGAAAAATATTTCACTTACTCTCATTAATTGCCCAATCTATAAGAGTTTGTGTTTAATTTTTTAAACTCATGTTGCTATTACCCACATCTCTCAGCATTGTTTCCAAGAATTTCAAATAATGAGGGAAGTCAAGTGAATAAAAAGACTAGAGCAACATTAATAACACACATCCACCCATTAAAAGACTCCTTATCTTTTTTCAAAATTAAATTAATCCCATATAATCGGTGGAGAACACTCTAGTATTATTTTAACTCATTGTTCATCATAGGACTTATTTATTTGACTTTGTCTGAGAAAAAAGCATTGGTAGAAAAATGTTTGGAAAGAATTAAAATCAAGAACCTCCAAAGATTATTCCCATTGCAAAAAATAACCTATTTCAACAAATTACCATGTAGAGGTAACCCAGTCAAAAATTCCCACAGAATCAAATTGAAATTGGACCCTTTGGTACAACCTCCCATAAAATTAAGACAATCATTAATACCCAAACCTTCCTATGCCACCACCTATTCCATATAGCTATCTTACTTCTCAAAGAAGTGCGAATTATATTCTAATATTGCTAACTTGGACTAATATCCTTTCTACATGACTAATACCCTTTCTGCATTTATTTGGGAATTGTATGTCTTATTAATACTATTAGATTAAAGAATCCTTATGGAATTTAATTTTCTGAGGCAGAGGGTCCTTATTGTAAAATTCCTTATTGTTAAAATTATTTTTCCACAATATTTGAAACAAAAAAACTCAGTTTGTTGATACTTAAAACGTACAATTCAAAAACAAATTTTGCTTCATAATCCATTTCTTAAGTTTCGTTTACATTTCTACCTTTCAACATTTTTGTTTAAATAACTTTTCATTTAATACCTTTTTTATTGTTTGACTCGACATTTCTTTTCGTAAAACTGTAAACAGGATGTCAAAATAAGTCTGTGAATCATGAGACAGAGAGAATGATGGGGAATGAGAGGGAGAAACTTTAGGGGTTTAGAGAGAATTAGAGTAGGGGATTAGAGAGGGTTTTGGAGAAAACGATTTTTTAAGAAGGGTTGGATCATAGGAAGAATCATTTGTTTGGGTCGAACAACCACTTAGATAACAGCTAAAGAATAGCGCTAAGTAGTTAGGCGCGAAAAAATAAAGATAGTAGTTTTTCTTAAAAATTAAAATATATATAACATGCATTCTTTGAACATATTATATAGGATATTTTATATCATATATAATATACAAAGATGTATGTTGTTTTTCCTTTTTTTTTCTTTTTAATTATAATATTAAATATAAAGAAAACAGATTAAATATCAGTGAGACGAGCAAAGGAAGTTTCTCACTTAAAAACATTTCCATCGTTGGACAAAGGTAACAATTAAAATTACTTTAAATAATAATAATAATAATAATAATAATAATAATAATAATAATAATAATAATAATAATAATAATAATAATAATAATAATTAATAATAATTAATAAGGAATAATCTTGTTAAAAATATTTACAGCTTTTACTTTGTAATATTTATTGTTTTAAAAATAAAGATGTTTGACATACTAATGAAAATATTGTAAATTATCTTTGAAAATATATATATTGTAATTAATTATTATATTGCAATTAATACTTTTATTATTTTTAATAAAAATATGAATTGTAATATTGGAGAATTTTTGATGTGTTTATTTTAAATGATTTTTCTGTATTCATGAAATATTTATATTGATATATTTGGAATATTATATTAATTACTAATTAACTAATTAAAAATTACTTACTTATTTAATATTTAGTAAACTCATTATTTTAAAGAACATTTAATTTATAATGTGTTTTCCATTGTTTTATATAGGTTTTTTGGGACCAGTTTTTATTATGCAATAATAAAACTCTTTACGAATTGGTGCGTTATTAAAATTCCTCCATTGTGGCCAATTGAGAAAGAAGAATCTCGAATAATTAGAGGACCACAATTGGCGACCTTGCCAGGATATTGGAAGGTGTAATCTTCTCATCATTCAAAGTGGTTACTATATATAATATATATATAGATATATTATATATATATATATATAGATATATATCTTGAAACTTTTTAAATTTGTTTTTAACATTGATGGTAGATGATATACTTTTTGTGCTCAATATATATATATATATATATATATATATATATATATATTATATTTTTTATTTATTTTTATATATATTTAGGTATATAATATATATATAGATAAATATATATATAACATTAAAACTAATGATATATATATATATAATACTATTATATATATATATATATTGATGTTATTTAAATTCTAATTTTTGCACATTAAAATTTTGCATTATTATACGAGTTTATATTTTTGCCTATTGTTCACGACTTTCATAATATAAAACCTCTCCTGAATTTCAGAAATGAATAGAAAGTGCAGAAATGATCCTGACCGTTTTTGTTTCATTTGTGGGAAAGTCACTTTTCCCGAACAGAAGATGAATATAACAACCTTTGATAAAAAAGCTACTTTGCTTACTTTGGAGTAAAACTTGGAGATCAGGATAAAACCTTTGCTCCTCATGTCTGCTGCAAAACGTGCGTTGAAGGTTTAAGGAGTTGGAGCAAGGGAAAACAAAAGTCTCTCCCCTTTGGTGTTCCAATGGTGTGGAGGGAAGGCAAAGATCATGTTAGTGACTGTTACTTCTGCATGACGAATTTAGCAGGTATGACCTGTTATGAATGTGTTTTTTTTTATTGAATTAAAAATGTAATATATACATTTGGTAGTAGAAATTGCATGTATGTTTGTTTTGTTTGCTTTTAGGAATAAATCGAAAGAACAAACAACACGTGAAAAAAAATTTTGGGGGAAAAAAAAAAGAACAAGCAAAAGTAAAAATATCCTGAAGTTCAATCTGCCATAAAACCGCGTATCTCATGGGTCCAGGAATTCCAATTCCCAATCATCCAGACGAACTTTGATGACGCAAGACTCCGAGATATTACATGATGCTCGCTTCGATGATTGATTGCTGATTGGTTCCCCTATGTTATGAAGCCACTTTCTGAGAGGGAATCAACCTAAACCTTTAGGCAATCAGAACTTTAACAAATTTTGACTAGATTGGATTGTCAAAGAATCTGCTCAATGCTTGGTCACGGCTCGCAAACACCAATTTGCAATTCAGAAACAACCATTTATTGTACCCGCCATCGTGAAAGGGAGTTTCGTAAATATTTCACTGCTGACCAATCCAAATCTCTTATTTACTGCAATGATGTGAAAGGTCTCATTAACAAATTGGGTGTGGAATATGTTCCTGTAGAATGGCGACTGTTCATAGACAGTTCCACCACAAGTTTAAAAGCAGTACTTCTTAACAATGTAACAAAGATGCGCATCTTTCCTGTTGGTTTTTGTCAGCGATGGTTACTGAAAATATACGACAACCTTGAAGCATCTGAACAGGCTATTAAAACTATGAAGACACACCCAATTGAAGATATATGCAGACCAGGAAGGTAGAATATATCTATTTTCAGAAAAATTGTATCTTTATGCCCATTGAAAAAGGAAAGAGGATTCTTTTTATGTTTCAATAAACAAAGTAAATTATTTTACGCTAATGTTTCTTTTCATTAGGCAATAATCTATTTTGCTGCGGTCAACAAACTTGTTACACCTAAATATCCATGTTTCTTGTGTCTTTGGACAGTCGAGCAATAAGGAACACTACACACGACCGCCAATGGACGAAAATCAGAAATTGAACTTGAACAACAGGTCATCCACATTTTGTTTTCCCTGCTAATCGAAACCTAAAAAGTGTTTTACATTCCACAGCAACACTATATAGCTATGGTCGTTATTGAAGAATTTCGTTAACATTAATGTTTAAAAATGTCTATGATATGTTTACTGAAAAATGCAGTTCCCAAAACTAAGTCGAGGTAAAAAGAAGCAAATCTTCGACGGTCCGCCAAGAGAAAAACTTTTTGCAGATCCGCACCTTCACTGATGTATAGGTGAACAAGAAGAAGGCTTGGTTCTCGTTCAGATCTGTCGTGACAAATTTTCTGGGAAATCGCCGAAGTACAGATTACGAACATATAGTAAGACGAACTGCTGCAGAACTTTCAAGCATTTGGCGCAAACATGTCAATTAAAATGCATTTTCTTAGTTCCCATTTAGACTACTTTCCAGACAACTGCGGAGATTACAGTGAGGAAC
>JABUQX010062935.1:0-2500 GCA_015478945.1 Trachelipus rathkii | reverse complement strand
AACGCAAAGGCATAATAACATTTATATATATAAACTCTTCGCCTTATAACTATTGTTAAACCCTTTCTTCCTCTGGGTTCCTCCCATAATTAATATTATAATCTCTGTATCTAGCTCTACCTCTTAAGGTTTTCCACAGAAATGTCCTCCATCCTTCAAAGAGGAGATGTTTTTATACACCTCTGGAAGCTGGTTGTACTACCGATCCGTGGAATGATTACTGCTTAGGCGGAAATCGTCCCATGGAGTACGCACAATGCGTAACTGATGTGAGTCTCTCTAGCATGGATGCGAGCATTCACTATATACCTTGGTTAGATTAACTCTGCTTGTTTAAGCTACTTTCAGAAATTATTCACACCTTCAAACCAAAGAAACTATTCGTGTTAAATCTATGCTGCGCCATAATAACATTCTTCTGGTTGGATCCTCTTCTTTTAGCACTGCTAAAAATGTCAACTTTGTTTCTTCATCTTTCCCTCCTCTTGTTCATTTCTGCAGCTCAACAATTCAACTAAAGACAAACTCTTCACTCATACGTTCCATAATTTAGACGATTCCGGTGATGTCCTTCCTTCTTCGCCACTCTCCATTACTCCAACTCATATATGCCTAACATTGTAATTTCTCCTAAAGACGTGATTTTTGTTCTCTCTGAACTTGCACCGAACGGTATTCGTCCTGGGGTTATCAAAACCTGTGCTTCCGAGCTTAACTCGCCTTTATAAACTCTTCCTTATACAACTACGAACTTTGACTTGCCCTTTGATCAGTCTGACGGAGGGTGATCTCACAACCCGGTAACTAACGTCTTATTGCTTTAACTTGTGTTTTTTAAGAATATTACAGTCAATACTAAATAGGATGATTTTAAAACACCTTAATTTTACAAATCTAATTGTCTGACCTTTGGTCACCTACACTTCAACGAATATTTTGTTTCGGCGCTAGACATATCGAAAACCATTGATAGAATCTGACATAAAGCTTCGATATCGAAAGAAAGAAGCTTGGAAATCCCCAATTTCTTTACTTTCTAAACAGGTAACTTTATAGCCGCTGTTCTTAAAAACTAAGGTCCATCTTTTAAATCCCTTGATAATGGTATTCCGCAGGGTTGTCTTATCCCCAATTTTTTCTACTTTTCGTTAGTGTAGCTCCTCCACACAGTCTTTCACACAACTGCAATATATTCTTGGAAAACAAAAAACTCAAACTTTCCCTGTCTTTAATATTAGTGTTTCCTCTTCTGGTAAAGATCACATGATTTTTATTACTAAACAAGCTTATAAGATGATAGAGATTCTGCTACTTCACACCACTAAAGTTGCTTGCTCCGTATCGAGCTGCAATATCCTTGCATCGAGTCGCATAAGTGAGATAATTATTGGAGTGGAATTGGAAATGGTGTTGACATATTGGTGATGACATATCGATAATAAGGCAAGAAAAGGACGCTCTGTAAAGATCAATGATTGGAGAGGTAGGTAGAAATACCATAAGAGCTGGAGATGAAAATAAACAAATGAAATACAGATGAAAAGGGTTGAGAGGTTGGCAGGTGGGTATAATGATTGTAGACAACGTATGACTAAGAAAGTTAGAAAGTTTCATTTATCTCGGTGATCTGGTAAGCTCAAATGGAGACATATCTATTGAAATAGAGAACAGAATTAGTTTTTCTTGGAAGCTGTACGACAACTTTGTCCGCTTATAAGCCCTTATATTCCTAGAAAAGTTAAAGCAATGATATATATATATATATATAATATATATATATATATATATATATATATATAATATATATATATATATATATAAAACACACACAGAAAACTTCGCTCGCGGCAGGATACGAATCATCATCAACAGCGTCGCCGTTAGACAATGTACAAGAGGTTCTACCACTAGACCGATGACTGATCCTCCTCCCCTGGAAAGAAGGTATCTCGGACCAGTTTTCAAGTCTCATGCTTCGATATCACTGCTTTGAAATTCGATACTCATTTAAATCCATAAAAGGATGCTTGGAACCCCTGCTGGGGCTACACGGTATTCTGCTGGGGTGCTCCTGGGCTACAGGAGCAACCAACCAAAGTCAAGCAACACCGACATGGGCACAACAGGCTTGTTGCGACAAATTAGCAATAATAAAATGGAGAAAAATTTCGCTCGCGGTAGGACTAGAACCATCATCAACAGTGTCACCGTTAGACAATGTGCAGAGGCTCTACCACTAGACCGATTCGCCTCCTCAAGAAAGAATGCATCTCGCAACAGTTTTCAAGTCTCCTGCTTCGATATCACTGCTTTTAAACTCGGTACTTATTTAAATCCATAGAAGGGTGCTTGGAATCCCTGCTGGGGTGCTCCTGGGTTACAGGAGCAACCGTATATTTCGCAGACACAGTTCAACTTCGATCGGACTATTGCGATGTAGGGACGTGAAGGGGACTTACAAATCAGTGCCCAAGTTTCTAGCGGAGAATCTCTCTGTGTG
>JABUQX010062934.1:30000-32500 GCA_015478945.1 Trachelipus rathkii | reverse complement strand
ACTTAAATCAATATTAAATAAAAATAAGTGATATTAATGATATCAAAATATTAATATTAATTATTATAAATATTAATTATTTAATATTAATTATTATAAAATTTAATTATATAATAATAATTATTATCTATAATATTTATTATATTATAATAATTAATTATTATTGATAATATTATAATTGTCTTTTTGTGGTAGTACTTTTTATAATTAATATTAATTTTTATTCAATTTACATAACTTTAATTTTAATTTTTAATTATTATAAAATATTTAATTATTATATCTAATATTAATTATATTATAATATTAATTATTTATTATTTAATAATTAATTATTATTATAATATTAATTATTATTGATAATATTAATTTTTTATAAATATTAATTATTATTAAATTTAATTATTATTATAATATTAATTATTATTATTAATATAAATTATTATATATTATATTAATTAATTATTTTATATAATAAATATTATTTTCATAAACTTTTTTCTTAATTTTTGTTATGATTTTGATAATAACCTTTCTTTTATGTTATTATTATATTAGAAATATTATATATTAATAATTATTTTATAATATTATTCGTTAATATAATTAAAATTATTATTATAATAATAATTATTATTATGTTGTAATTTGATTTATAAAAATTAATAAATTTCTTTAAATCGAGTAATATTATCTATAATAATTAGTAATTATATTATAATAATAATAATTTTTTATTTATAATTAATAATAATTATTATTATAAATAATAATAATTATTATTATATAAATAATATTATTATTATTCACAATAAGAACTCTTATTTCTATTATATTAATGAGTTATTATAATTAATAATAATCATTATTATAATAGTAATAATAATTATTATATTAATGAGTGGTAATGATTATTACAATGAATACATAACCTTAAAATTATAGAATAATAATTATTATTATAATAATAATAATTTTATTATTATAATAATAATTATTATTAAATTAAAATAATTATTATTATAATAATAATATTTATATAATAAGTAATTAATTATTATTATAATAATATATTATTATATATAATAATAATAATTATTAATTATCATAAAAAATTTTTTAATAAAATTATTTATATAATATAATAATTACTATTAGAATAATAATAAATAATCTTTATAATAATAAATAATTATTATTAACAATAATAATAATTCTTATTAATAAATAATTATAATAGATAATTATAATAATTATATAATATAATAATAATTATCAATAATAATAATAATAATTATAATAAAAAAAATCATAATATTAAAAATACAGGAACAATAACGAATTTAATAATATTAACAATATATATAATAATAATATTAATCAATAAATTTTATGTATATAATAATAATTAATTATAATAATAATAACAATAATAATATATTAACAAAATATTATAGTAATAATATTTTATGTATATAAATAATTAATTTCATTGTTATTATAATAATTAATAATAATTATATAATAATAATAATAATTATAATAATAATAATAATATATAATATAGATAACAAATTATAATAATATTTTTAATGCTTGTAGTTTTGGTGATTTTATTTAAAAGAATAATGAGTAGTTGTTACTTACATAATAATAATAATTATAATCCTACACCATTATAATAATAAAAATAATCATGTAATAATAATAATGAATAATAATTATTATTATCCTTATTATCATTAAAATGATAATAATAATAATAATAATGATAATAATAATAATAATAGATAATAATTAATAATAATAATTAGAATTTTTTCCTAGATTAATAATAATAATAATGAAAATTGATTATAATTAATAATAATAATCTAATTTTAATAATAATAATTTCAATTATAATATTTACTATAATCACAATGATTATTATAATAATTATATAATAATTATAATAATAATAGTAATATTATTCGTTTAATCACAGTAATTTATAAATAATAATAATAAATATTATAATTAATAATAATATAATATAAAATAATTAAATAATAATAATAATAATAAATATATATATATAATAAAAATAAATATACAATACTAATAATAATTTATAATATTTTTATTTTTTTTTAAATATAAACTATAATAATGATAATTATTATTTTTTAATTAGAAGATTTAAATAATAATATATAATAATGATATAATAAAAAAAAAAAAAAAAAAAAAAAAAAAAAATAAAAATTAATAAATATATAAAATTAACATTATTAAGTAACTCACAAATGTGTCAAAAGTACTATAAAAACACAAACAGAAATTACTACATGTAAATCTCAGAAGAAAAATCATGTCCACTTCTCAGAAAGGTGTCCATAGTCCGAAAAACTCCTTAAAGTAGCGTGGGCATTCTTTTTGCAACATTTGTGAAGTTACATCATATTCAAAAATTTTTAAATTTTTGGCTATTACAACGTTATTTATTATATTGTGGAAC
>JABUQX010062934.1:0-22500 GCA_015478945.1 Trachelipus rathkii | reverse complement strand
TTAATAATAATATAATAATAATAATGAATAATATATAATAATAATAATAAAATAATAATAATGAATAATAAAGCAGTATTAATGATGATAAACATTAATTTATTAAATCATCACTTAAATAAATAATGCTGATAATAATAATTAATAATAATATAATATAATATTAATTAATATAATAATAATAGATAATAATAATAATATAATAATAATATATAATAATTAATAATAATATAATAATAATAATAATTATGACGATGATAATAGTAAAAACAATATTAATACTACTAAGAATAATAATAATGAAGATAAATATTAAGTTAATGTTGTCACTTTATAATAATAATAATAATAATAATAATAATAATATAATAATTAATAAGTAATAACTAATCAATAATATAATAATAATAATCCAGAGAGAAAGATAAAACACCAACGATAACCAACAAATAGTTAGAAAACAAAAACAAAAACAACTTCCAAACTCAATACGAAATACGACAAAAAAAAAAAAAAATCAAAAAATAATATTTCCCAATTCTATTATCTATGGCTCTAAAATTAATACCTATATCCACAACGGTGGAAATAAAAATTATAGTTTATTTTTCCCTTAATTTTAATTGTGATTAGTTTTTATTTTAAATATTCTTTTAAAACTTGTCCCTCATACATCAATAGAACATTTACTGTTTATTTTTATGTGTTGAGTTTTATGTTGATGGTTTTTATTATTTTATATTTATTATTTTATTATTATTTTTATTCTGTTTCAATTATAATATTTTATTTAATATATTTAATTTTTATTGTTTTTCTTATGATGGTGCTTTTTTGTGTTCTTATTATGATTGTTGCTGTTATTATTATTATTATCATTATATTATATTATTATTATTAATGTTCTTGTTCTTGTTAAATTTAGTTATGTTATTGTCACTGTCATTACTTGATACTATTATTATTATTATTATTACTTATTTTATTAATTATTATATATTTTAGTGAAATTAGTTAGTTATGATTACTTATTATTAGCCTTATCTTATATTTATTTTAATATAAATTAGCATCATATTTTTAAAATTACGCTCATAATTATGTCGCACTGCCAAAAAAAATTAAACAAACAAAAAATTAAGTTAAAAATAGATGATAGGATAGTTACAAACAAGTAATGCATAGCTAATGAAGTGAACTCCTACTTTACTATCGTAGGGGAAGCATTAAAAGCCCGAATTTCCAAAGAGCAGAAGTGTTCTATTGCCTGTTCAATTCAAGACCTACGATGGGGAGAACTTTGGGCTTTCGAAAGAATATCATTTCTGACGCTTGAGTGTGTTTTATAACGTTGTCATGAATCAAATCTCTGACTTTAGTTAATGTCCCCAACATGATCATACAAAATTCTGCATAAAAAAGAAATTACCTATATATACCGGCGCTCTATAACAACGCAATTGAACTAAATCGTTATCCAACTGAATTATAAATTGCAAAAGTTACTCCTGTTCCCAATAGCGCTGACACCTCTCTCCAGAAAACCTTCCGGCCGATCTCAATGTTGCATACAACTTAAATCATGAAAAAATTTAGTTCCACACAATTTACTAATTTACTTGCATTTCGGAAATTGAATTTCTCTCACAAAAATCAGTTTGGCTTTTAAAAAAACAGCAAACAGATGTTTCTTATCTTCCTTACTGAAAACTTATATAAAGTACTAAACGAAAAACAAATATGTGTATTATTACTATTAAATTTCTCCAAAAGCATTCGATGTAGTTTCACATAACCTACTCTTAAGTAAATTAGAAAGACTTGGTTATCATAAATGGTTCACTACAATGGTTTCACTCATACTTATCTAACCGGACAAAATAAGTTCATTTAGAAGAAACATCATCCTCACACTCCCCAATTTTCCAATTTCCAATTTTCCTCAGTGTTCTACTTTGGAGCCTCTATTCTTTAATAAGGATATAAATGACTTTCAAAATTGTCACGGTTCAATACATCTTCAATGAGGTCCGAAACTGCAATCTTAATATCAAACCGTAAGATCTTAACTGCCAAAGTAAAACTGAATCGAAAATATAACATGGGAGGCAAACAGTTCTCACCTAAACCTACAAAAAAACAATATTACTTTAGTGATAACAAATCAAAACAACCCTGCTCAACTAAATGTAAGAGCGAAATATGTAATAAATCGTTTATCGTCTGCCATATTATTAGGTGTTATCCTTGATGACAAGCTTTCTTTCAAAGAACACATATATATAGTCTTATTTAGCAAACTATTATATGCTAACATACCATCTGTGCAATTTAAGAAATTTTCTTCAAATTTACTATTGTCAAAAACCTTTATTTATAGTTGTTTATCACACTTATATACTTATCTTTTAGACATGGGAGATTTACAAGTGAATACTGCTACAACCTTAATCAATTTTGCAAAGAAAATAAATGTGTAATCGCATACGTACGGAAACACAACCCACATTCAAAATATCTATGAATAAGGTTATTATTAATCTTAACCTCAAGCCAGTGTGAAGGTCTTTAATGTCATTAGAAATCGGAAATGTCTTTGGCTAACCATATTGTGGCAGAACCAACTTTGAGAACAACAGATCTCCGTAGCACAAATTCCTTCCCTAGGCAAAGCAAAATCACCCTAACGAAAAAATTCGGGCATCTCATAAAAAGAAATAAATGAGTAGAAATAATTCTCTTACTTTACAAAATGTTCAAAAAGGCACACCATTGATTCAAAAGCTTCTTTTATCAAATTACCAACGGCGCACATTTTCTGTTCTTAACGTCAAGGCTTTCCCTTACAAGTAATGGTGATTTTTTTTTTTTTTTTTTTTTTTTTTTTTTTTTTTTTTTTTTTTTTTTTGTTCCTATTGGCATATTTTAATATAATTGTTGTTATTATATTTGGTTTTATTATTACAGAAACGATTATAAGGGATGAACTAAATTTTTCAGAGTTTATGGTAACATTTATTATTATTTATTTATTATATTATTATTAATTTATTATTATTAAATTTATTCATATATATATTTATTATTAATATATATTATATATATTTTTATATTCTTATATTTATAATAATTATTATATTATATATATCAATTAATTATTATTATTTATATTATTATTATTTATACATTTTCGATATTATTATCTATTATTATTATTTTATAGGATGTGATTTATATTATTTAATAATTAATTCTTTATATAATCATATATCTAATTATTATAATTATTAATATTAATTATTAATTATTATTTTTATTATTAGTTAGTGAATTTATTATTATTATTATCATAAATCTTATTTATTAGTATAGCTAGTAGTCAGGGTTGAGTAGTAGTAATGGTAAATATTTCCGTGTTATGCTTTATTATTATTTATATATAATCATTCCATCAAGTATACTACTATTTTAAACCATTACAAATTTTTTTTGCTGCGGACATTTTATCGCATCGTTGTTATATTTTGCCCAATAGAAATATCTCCGGATTACTCCACATATATTTAAGTAGATGATGTATGATTTTACAAACTTATTTATAACAGTAATTAAATATACGATTTTAATGTTATTTAACATTTCGAATTTCTAAAATACCCGAACTATATATATAAAAATAATTTATTACAATACAATTAAATTGGTTGCTTCACAAAATATAAAAATATTTATTTATTAACAGAGTATAACTTGACCGGATCAAGCTGTCCTTGGCGCGAGCAAGCGAACGCACGGCCGATTTGTGCTCAATACGTTCGCTACGCTCGCTTGGTTTTCCTGTGTCGCTTTAAACATCCGTTTTTGGAGTTAAGACACGGCTACAAAGAAACGAAATCGGTCATTGAAAATTTGGCATGTTTTTAAATAATAGGATATCATGATTAAATACGGCATTATTTAAGTGTTACTTCGAAATGACATTAGTAGAAATAGTGATTTTAATTAATAATAAATTAACGTTAAAATTTGGCATGAAAATGCGGGTGAATACCCTTAAAAGAAAAATTTTATTTATAACCCGTAATAATTAGTATATATTTATTACAAATAAGGTGTTACCAAAACTTATTTTACTTGATAATAAATAATAATTATATATAATAAATAATAATATAGGTCAAAAAGTTATTACGTTTATCTTTTTATAACTTTTAAAATTCTTTATAATTATTATTTAATTATATAATTGCAAATTATTTATAAAATAGGATTATTTATTAAGAAATTACAATATTTTCTTTGTAATACTCAGAAGTATATTCGGACTAAAGCTCGGAAAACTGTAATCATATAATCAATAGTTTTATTTTTCTTTCTTATTAATACATTGTTAATAAAGATCACAAAATTATCAAGCTTTTGCAAAAAGCATAGCTTTATCAGGAGGCTTGAAAAAATGCAAAACAAATTAAATATAAATAATTATAATAATATAATAAAATAATAATAATATATAATATAATAATATAATATATAAAATATATAAATAATAATAATATAAATATATTAATAATATAAATAATTATATATAATAAATAATAATTATATAACATGAATGAGCTGTAGCTCTGCTCTATCTTCAGGACCGTGACAGCACTGTGAGTAATAAATACTACTACTTACTCTCACTACTAGTCCTACTACTACTTGGTATTTGCAATCATACTACTTTATATATTATTTATTATAATAATATGATAATATATAATATTATATTAATATATATATAATAATAATTAATATAAATTATTTAATTATTAATAATTATATAATATTAATATTTATTGATGTTATTATTAATTAATTATTAAAATATCAATAATAAATAAATTTGTAATATTTTATAAATTTAAGTATATATTATAAGGTATACGTATTGTACTTCATGCGATTATTTTATTTATTAATGTCTGGGAAATCTCTGAATTACTGTTATCTCATGCTCTGCCTGAGAAGCTGAAGCTCGCCATCGTATTAAAATAATATATATATAAAACTGTATTGGGTTCAGTGTAACAAAATCTGAATAAGCTTCATTTGAACATTATGTCAGTGTATATATTGTGAATATATATATATTCATCTTATTCCGATGTTTATGTGAATATTATATATATTATTTATATAGATATATTATTTATATATCATTATATATATATATATAGTGTATAGTATTATAGTTATATAATCTATATATGTGAGTATATTATATAACATACTAAGTATAATTATATAATAGTGTGATTCATTTCTTCAATAATGTGTGGTTTTCAATATTTTTTTTATATTTTTTTTGTTATTTATATAGGTTAGTGTATTATTTATTTACATAAAACTTAAATTTGCTTTTTTTAATCTATATCCTATTATTTTTAAACTCCATTTACAGTTACCTTTTATATATTTTTCGTTTTTCTAATGTTGGACAAAAGTTTCTTGAAGACATTAGAGATGAGAGAATTTCAGGCAGAAACGTAGTGAGCCAAATCGCCGGATGCGCGGGGCTTGCTCGCGCTCAAAGAAACAAGATTGATCAGCAAAGTTACGTCTTATTTGTTTTTTTTTGTGATAGTTCTCAATTAATTCATTTGTTATTATTTTTTATCACTCTATTATTTCGTTATTTTATAGGAATATTCGATCGGATGATTAGATTACAAATATAATCTATCGTATATATTTATAATGCAATTATGTTATATTAATTATTTCATAAAACTATACTTGAACATTATGTCGATATATACAATTTATGTATGGGCATATATATAAACGTCGAAATGCAGTAGGTGGTGACCAAAATTGTGTTTAAAACTATAGTATATAGAATAGATTTAATATAAAAAATATAAAACATATATATATATTTCTAAACATTACATACTACTACAACTACTACTACTGAATAATAATGAATAATAAAATAATAATAATAATAATAATACATAATAATAATAATAATTAATAATAAACATAAATTAATATAATATAATAATACTAATTAATAATAATAAAATATAATAATAATAATAATAATAATTGACTAATTAATTAATGAATTAATACTAATCATAATAATGAATACTTAATAATAATAATACGATAATAATCAATAATAAATAATAATTAATATAATAATATATAATAAAATAATAATTATAATAATAATAATTAAATAATAAAATAATAAAATAAAGTCATCAAGTGAAATAATATAATACTTAAACTTAGTGAACGTGAATATTTATCATTCTTTATCATCTCGCTGTTATATATGAAAGAATCTATGGATAACAACAATTATATAATAATTGCCATGGAACTTCACAATTGCATGTAAAGGAAAAACCTGAACGAAGACAGAATGTGCGCGTGTATTTAGATAATTAAGAAGCTTTGATAATTTCCCAATGGGAGGCTGCCTTCATTGACATTTTAAGACGAGCAATTATTCTACTACACTTTATTCCTACATAATATGAGTATGGCTCCTCCGTGAGATATTCCTGTTTAGGTGAAATTTTGCTTTGCAATAGTCCTTGCGGTTCTAGGAATTATGTGCTACTCGCGAATCTTTTGTTACTATCAAAGTTATGGTTTCCTGTGCATCAATTATTGTTTAGCCAAAGATCATTTGCATTTTCCAAATGTGACTATAAAGAATGTGTTTACTTACTGTGTAGTGATATAAATATTATTAAGTTTTCTCATAGATTTAAAATTTTTAATAGTCAGGGGTTGTGTGTTCGGTATTATCGAATTACACGATATTATGTTTTCTTGTGTCATAATGATTTATAGGTTGTTGCAAGATATTCTCTGTACTTTCTAAGTCGGTCCGGTTAGTATATTAAGTTTGGATGAACTGCACTAATAATAAGGATTTTTTTAAATATACTTTTGAGATAAGAAAATCTCTCTCTATATTCCATAGAATGGAGTATGTTTAGCACTCTCACTCGTTTGCTAAATAAGACATATGATATATGTATTCTTGAAAGGGAAAGACTTGTCCATCCAAGTGATAAACACTATCAATATGCTCGCTAAACGATTCCCTTACATATTTCGGCTATTGCAATAATATAGTGATTGAGGCAGTGGTTAGTATGATTTGGTATATCACTAGTAATTTGGTGTTTGTTGTAGGTTTAGGAGAATAGTGTTTGCCCTCATCCATCTCCATATTTAATGATTTTCGAATATAAGTTGATTTAACCTTTGCAGTTATAAATGATATTGTAGTATGTACGGGTTTGATATTAAGATTGGGGAGTTTCGCACAGTATATGGAGGTCTGTTATTGCCAACCGTGCCAATTTTGAAGCTCAATTATATTATCCTCTTATAAGAATAGGAGGCTCCAAAGCTTAGAACACTAGGAAAATTGGAAATGAATAAATTGGGGTAGTTGAGGGATGAATGGTGTCTCTAATGAAGCTTATTTTGTCCGGTTAAGGATAAGTATGAGTGAAACCCATTGTAGTACCATTTAGATGATACCAAGTTTTTCTAATTTGCTTAAGAGTAGGTTGTGTGAAACTACATCGGAATCTTTTTCGGAGGAATTTTTAATAGTAATAATAAACAATATTTACATAAAGTTTTATGTGAACTTTATATAAGTTTTCCATAGTAAGGAAGCATAAAGAAACTCGTGATTTTGCTTCTCTTCTCTCACTCTCGCCAACTGATTTTGATGAGAGAAATTCATTTTCAATGAGCAAGTAATTAAGTAAAGTTGTGTGTGAACTAATTTTTTGATATGAATTTACCAGGTTGGTAAGTGAAGCAGTTGAGATCGGGCGGAAGAGTTTTTGGCAGATGATTAGGTGTCAGCGCAGTATATGTGAAAGGGATAACTTTTTTGCAATTTCTATATAATTCAGTTGCGATAACGATCTCTAGTTCTAATTGCGTTGGATGTAGAGCGGGCCGGGTGGCCCTTTTCTTTAATGATAGCGTTAAAATTTCTTTTTTTGCACAAATTTGTATATCAGTTTGGGACATTCTTGAAAGTCGAGATTTAGAATTGCATGACACCGGTTATAAACACACATACATACGTCATTTATATTCTTTCGATATTAGCAAAGTTCATCCCCATGTAAGGTCTTAATCATGAAACAGCAGATAAACACTTCTGTCTTTGGAAATTCGGGATTAATGCTTCTCCCTACGATAGATTAGGGCATAAAAGTAGGTTTCCACTTATTAGCTTATGCAATTATCTTGTGTAACTACCTTCATCTATATTCTATAACTTTATAGTTTTTGTCTTTGTGTGTAGTGTATATATTTTGGCATTTTAAAATATAATAAGGTAATTAATATAAAGCAATCATAATATAATAATAATAATAATAATAATTATAATAACTAATAATAATAATAATAAAATATAAATAATAATAGAATAGATTAATAACTCTAAAAAGAATAATGGGGAATTAAAACTAATAGTCATAATAATAACCATTATCCTTAAACCAATAACACTTTCTAGCAATAACAACATCTAATAATAATAATAAATAATAATAATGATATAAATATATATATATAGTTTCAATTAATATAATAATAATAATAAATAATAATAATTAATATTTAATAATAAATATAGTGTGAATAATAATAATAATAATAATAATAATAATAATAATAATATAAAAATAATAACAACATAGGGAAAGCTACATAATTGAACTTGGCTACAAACTAATAACTATTAAAAAGAATGAGTTTGCTAAACAGGCCTTTATACTAGTTAAAAGATCCGAATAGCTTAATATATCATATAAATATATTAATAATATACTAATACATATAATAATAATAATATAATTTTAATAATATTATAGTGTTGGTCCAGAAGACAATCAGACTGATATTTATTTATTTAAACATTTTCAAACCTGTCTTAATCCATATTGTTCGATGATTTTAGGTTAATTTCCTTATGATTTACGCATCAGATTAACTTAAAGTAAATAAATGAATAAATAAATAAGATTAATGAAATAATAAAATATTAGACTAGTAGATAGATAGGAGTCTTTTAATCTTTTTATTACTTTAATTCGGTTAAAATTTTTTTAGAATGTAAAACAAAAATTTAAAAAAATAAACAAAAATCTTGTTTAAAAACATTACATATTTAAATGTTATTAGATTAGATTAGAATAGATTAGATTAGATAGTATTAGATAACGCTAGTAGATAGACGACTCGACTATCAGTCTCTCCATATTATTACCATACAATACTACAATATACATAATATAATATACATTAATATATTAAAAATATATAATTTACATTATAATATTATTAAGATTACCTATATACGGGTTTATATCATAGATAGATAGTAAAATGATTATATAATAGTAGATAGATGGGTTAGATAGATAGATTTAGATAGATATTATATATATATATAATAGTTATATATATAATATATATACTAATTATAATATAAATATATAATAAATATAATATATATAGGTATATATATTATATATCTATATTATTATATACTATGAATAGTATTTATAATACCTGGTCGTAATCCAGGATATTTCTCTCGGGAGGCCACCGGACAGAAAAAGTAGTTTCTATTCGATATATATAATACCGGTAGTAGTATAAATCATATACTAAATGTTATATAATATTAGTATATATATATATATATATATTTATATTATTAATATACTATATATATTATATATCATATATATAATATATGATATATTACATGTGGCGTATCACAAGGATGTTTTTCCGGGGGGGCACAGACCAAATAAATTAGTTTCTTTTCACGTCTATTACCGTGAGCTTTATTATATATAATAACGTTATATATACTTATAATATATTATACTATATATATATACATACATTATATGATATATATATACATATATAATATATTATATTAATATAATATACTTTTATTATATAGTGATATATATATATATATATAATATATACTATCATCTGATAGAGACCCACCCAAATATTAAAATTTAGCTGAAGAAATATGACTATCTCTAGTGATAAATTTCTAAATTCATCTTACCTGATGTTAACTTTAATCGGGTCCGATTGGGCATGAGAGTTGAGCAAATTAGTCCGAGATTAATCTTCATTTTGTATGATCTAATATTCGATTGTATAGAGAGGGAAGTCCACGAGTAAGTTTTCATCTTCGAATAGTATTTTCTAAGTAGGTTATTAGAGAGTCCATAATGTGAAAAACCTTCTTTCTACTGAAGCAGTAGACAAGAGTTTAAAGGAATTGCCCGTATTTTGTGAACATGATGTAAATTATGTTAGCTTATTGTGACTTCGAACTCTATAAGAAACTAGTTGTCTTATGCTAGTTTTTGGACTCGATCTGTGCTGTGAATGCCATTTACAACTTTCGCTAACCCATTCTGCTTTTAACTTAATAATTCTCAATTTGGGCCTGTCTTCGCACTTTTCGTTCGTCGTAGAAATGTTAAATCTTTAATCTTCTCATTTATGGCACTATACACCTGTTCGGTATGACAGATTGCAAGGAAGATATAATTGTGCTTGTTTGATCTTAAAAATACCTTTCTCTAATTCTGGCTCATTAAATATCCTCAAAGAATGTATGAAATATTGGCAATGTAGCGATAATAAGTCTGTGCGCTCAGGAAAGTAGGAATATTGAAGCGTCTCTGTATTTTGGTCAATTTGTTAATTCTTGGTACAGCATTTAAATACCCAGTTCAGATTCAGTATGCGCATTAACATTCTCTTTAATATAACTACAGACAATTTCTTTATGTTTTTTCTCTGATGGCTTCAAGTTTTGTTTTAGAATACTTCATTATAGCGGCGTCACCATAATATTCACAACCAAATCGATAACGTGTGTCTGCAATGGTTTTGAAAGATTGTATGTTAAACTTAGTAGTTGTTTAAAATAAATAAGGAAACCAGAAAAGATGAATAAACATTGTTTAGAATTAACGTAGCTTTTTTTGACTGATCTCCAACTTTCGAATTTTATTCTAAAGCTGCTATTATCGGGTTTAACAATCTTTTTAAATAATAAAACGATTCCTGCCGTTGGCACCACGATACGAGTTCAACAAACTTTTTTAATCTCTTGCTTGCTACCCTTAGAATAAGTTTATTCTATTTTTTCTGCAAAATTTTTGTCCGTTTAAGCACTTAGAAAAAAAATGTACAACAATCTGATATTAATTCCAATGCCACTACGAATATATTCCCATTAGAAATTTAAAGCAATGCAAAAAGCAGTGAGTATAAAAGCTTTGTTGACATTTTTTCATTTATTACTCTCTGAACATCCCTTTGAACTCAACACTCATTGCTGCTGCACCGTCATACCCTGTCCTATTATTATTATTTGAATTTATATCCCCAACCAAGTCCAGTTACTTTTTTCTATATCATTAATTTGCAAGACTTGGTGCACCGTATTCAAAATTATTTTACTGAGACGAACACAAAAAAGCATATCTTCTTGAACGGTTGATAGATAGTATCATATCAAACTAAACACACACAAACACAACAAAAAATATTCTCTTCTCACTCACATCGGTTGTCTCATCGGCTAAGACAGTTAAAAATTAAACTTTATTATGTTTGCAATTTTTCGTCGAATGAGATGCGCAAATGACTGAATTCTCGAGAATTTTGGACTGTGGAACTGGTACATGGCATTTCTTGAAACTAGTTTTTAAATGTTGCTGAAAAGAGTGTCTCCAGCATTAGGCGTATCTTAAAAAGATTCCGAAAAATCGTCATCAGTATATCCACAGGTCATAAGAGTTTCGAATTCGACCTGAATACTATGATGTCCATGCGTAACGAATATATTTTGCTTACCACACGATTGAATTGTTCTCAACAATTTGCAAATTCGCCGAGCTGACACTACTAGTATCTTTCGTCTACCCCTTTTTTTTACTGTCAATCTGTTATGTGGTTGAGCTCTCTGATTTTTTCTTGACCTTGCTTTTTCTATTACAAGAAATCTCTTTTCTAACCAATCTTTGTTACTGATATTTTACTTGCCTCGTGTTCTTTGATAAGATCAATGGCTTTCTTTAAGTATTGAATATTGACTCTCAGAGATTGAAAAACCCAATTCCTGGTGTATATACAAAAACACATTGCAACAATTGAGTAATAAACCCTTAGCGTTTTTTGTATCAGAAGTAAACAACCAGCTTAATATCATCAAGCCACCTTCTCTTGAATATCTTTCCCGACCTTTGGCTTCCTGAGCAGGAAATAATATATTTTGAATCTGGTTTCAGAGATATTTTAATATTTCACTTTTTCTTATTGCCAAATACCGTACTTATGAGATTGCCAATATCGTTGGTATGAACAATCCTTTCTGTATTCTGTTAGGTCTCTGACTTACTAGACTTTTGGTAACGGTAATGCATTCCATCTATTGAGTTTTTCAGGCTGCTCTATTACGAGGCTATACAGAAAACAGCTTTCAGGGAACTGATTCTAGTCGTGATAACCTCACTCTTTTGAAATAACAGAAAATCTATTATTACCATATTGTTTACTATTTTCGTGGGAAAAGTCTCTAATTTTCTTTCATATATATTTGGTTAAATTATATTTTTAAGATTGAACAGAAACGAAACAGAAATGTTAACACAAAGTGACAAAACTCTGGACTATTCATAAAGTTAACTATGATATATTTTATATACTTAAAATAATAAATTTTGATTAAGCCTTTGCACTGACTCCACAATGTTATATCTTCATTACTCAGGTCAATGCTATAGAGAGAGAGAGAGAATATAAAGACTATAATCTCTCCTGTCTTGAATATATTATAATACTATATGGGCTATGTTATATAATAGTAATGATTATATTTATATTATATATTAGTATATATTTATAAAATATATTTCAATATTATATATATCATTATATTAATACTATTTATATATTTTATACTTATATATATATATATAATATTAGAACATTATATATTCAATATACATAATAATTAAAATTGAATAGATATATAGATAATTTTAAATTCTAATATAATATAAATATTAGTGATGTAGTCCACGAACTCTTCGGTAAAGTATTCGTTTCGGCCTATCGGGAAATACCGAATTTCGGGTATTCGGCTTTTAAGAGCCGAACATATTCGAGGACAGGTTCGAATATTGAGCTTTTATTAAACAATTGAGGATATAGGTCACTAAGGGAAGTGTATTTTCAGATTATATAAATTGGAAATTCTTTTAGAAAACATTGTCCAAAATAAAAAACTAAAACATAATTAAATATAGCCAAATATTTGATAAGCCAACTTGGCGAAAAATATTTTCCAATTCTGTTTTATTGCTAAACGGCTGTTTTTGACATTTTCATTATTTGTTCGAAATATTGAAGTCAGCTTTAAGGGATATTACGGGATAATATAGGACCAGACACATGGTAGCTGGTTAAGATGGGGATATCGGCTTGCATCCTCTAATTCTTCATTGTTTTTATTCAAGCATGTTGCAACTACTGCATTCACGATTCTCAATATTATTTATGTCAGTAAGTCTGTTAATATTGATATTTTAATCGCAGAAGAGCATATGCATATGCAGACTTTTATCCACCATTCCAGCAAAACTGGCATAGCTTGCAAAGTCTAGTGAAAACATTTTACAGATGCAGCTGTAATGTCAACGCTTTCTAGGAGGATCTCATTCAAGAACGCTTTCCGAACGCTGAATTGAAGACAGAACTATCTATTTGATTCTAAAAGAGTGTTCTGACAAAAAAGTTCCCCTATCACAATATGTAAGCAGTTGCTGAATGCAATCTAGACATAATGTTCAGCTCACAAGTTTCTCAGATGGCGTAATGGATTATTCCGCAATTTACTTTTAGCTTTTGTAAAAACCAACTAAAGTGATCATTAATATCGTGAAGTAACAGGTGCGACCCAGTGATCTCCTTCCATCGAAATTTAGCAATAAATTCTATATATTAAATAAGGCAATTAGAACGCAGAGAAAGCATTTAAGTGGAATAATTACACTGTTAGAAGAGCTGTAAGAATCAGTAGAAGAAAAGACTTTCTAAGTTTCTATGTGATAATATCTTGTGTGTAGCTACAGTGTTCTTAGATCGGTGATTTACAAGCCTTAATTTTCTTCATATGTATCAGATGAATCAATAAGAAAATATGAAGGGTCAGAATTGGGGGAATGGAATAAATGCATGAAATATTTTCTAGCTGCCTGGACTCCTTCTGCTGACGATGATTTCATTCAGTGGGAATAGTGAAGCTGAAGATCTTCAATTTTCTACTTTCTTTAATGCGCTCTGTGTATTTCAAAACGAAATCTGTTAGTAATGGCATTCAAAAATAGTCATACAGAAAAGAAAGTGAAGAGTGAAAAAAAGAAAGATCCACTTCATTGTCGATGTGATTATTGTACATAATAGTAAAAGGCTACATACGGAAAATTACATACAAGAAGTGACATTATTTATATATATTTGCTCTACTTGGACCTAGTAAAGTACTATATCGATATTACACTTTCAATAGCAGATAAAAACTCTACTGTGGAAGATGAGTTAATTATGAATTTTGAAAAAACTTACAATAAAATACCGCTTTCAGGCCTGCCACCGTCTATCAGTCGATACAGTGAAAGAATATTTATGAACAAGAGAGGAAATATATTTATCGAAGCACAAGAAATTTAGGTTTATCCTCCCTGAAAATGGAGAATTACTAGCTAAATGTTCTGTCATTTGCTAACACTTAGTGAGTTTATTCATAACTGAAGATATATAGTCTTTCAATATTAAGTTACTTTAACTACGAAACTTTTCAATTTCTCATTTATTATTTTTAATATGTGAATGGTTTGCTATACGCTAAGAAATATTATTTACTATTTTGCTCTCTCATCTCACTTTGAGTTATATAACAAATTCTTGGAACGGTGTGATTCGCAATCTGATTATTTTAGATGTGTGATTCCAAAGTAGGATTTCATCAGTTTTTGACATATACATAGGAACCGGACGGGGCCCTGCCCTATGCCCCGGCCCGCCCACCGGACCGCGCAAAAAATCATGTAATAAAACCGGGGTAGTACTACCGGTGTTTGATTAACTAGTAAATATTATCATCTAAATAATAGAGGGAATTAAATCAAACAAAATAAGAAAAATATATGATTTTAAATTCTCCATTACTCCTTGTGTTATAATTTAGATTGGAGCCAACAAATATAATAAAATATATACCTTAACACCATAACTAGTCAATGTTTATATCATGGTTCTGTGTGTGACTATTGATTTCAAATTATAAATGATAGAGGCCAAATATAATTTTTTTCCAAGTTTTTAACATAAAAAATATTTCGATCGTCTGAATATATCAACACGAATTCTGTTTGAAGGAGGGAGGAAATAATATAATTTTAAAATATTTAAAGATATATCTAATTAGTTAAAAGTAACTATCTATCAGAAAATAAAATTTTATACACGAAAATCTCTTTTACAATGTATAATTATTATTTAATTTTCGAATTAATATATATATATATCTTATAATAATAAGCTTATAATATTATATATACTCATTAATATAATATAAGTGAGTAATATAATGTATTATTTAATATATTAATTATATAGCCTCGTAGTACTTAGTAGTAATATTTGTAGGATCAATATATAATATATATAATATATATATTTATATTATATATATACATATATATATACCTAAGTACTTATATATTTAGGTAGTAAATAAATGGGAGGAAAACTTATATACATACTATAGTTATTAAAATAGTAATAATAATATGACTATTAGACGAGTGATAGCCCTTTGGATTCTCTTTTCTAGAATATCTATGCCGCTTTTACCTGGTGACTTTCGGTGTGTGTTTTACTAAATGTACACAAAATGTAAAAACATTGTATAAAAGACAACTTTTTTTTTTAATGAAATAAATATTAAAAAGGTAAAGCTTAATTTCGTCCCACAAATCGCGAAGACCTCGTGTGTGCAGGGCTAAAGGGCTGGATTTCTTTCTTGAATTCTTCATAGCCGTAGTCGAAAGGTGTGTGTTCAGTTAGCGTCTCGCTATTTTCTTCCATTGGTGTTGTTGAATATTTTGACATGTTCATTACAGATACTTATCATTTTGTTAAAGATCTATAGCTTAACTGCACCAGTGGTGATGCTTATTTGTAGTTGTTTACTAATTATAAATGCAAAAGGATTCTATGATTTTGCGATGGTTCGTTGTGAATTGATATTTACATGATCCATTTTTATATTTTGATAATTGAATAAGAGTGGGCCTTGTGTTACGCTCTATGATCTCGTTAAAGCTGAATTTATGCTGTCTTTGTGCAGGTCATCTGTATGTTGATTTTATCTTCCTTGTTTGCAAATCTATGGTTTCACCCTATAATATGTTTTATTTACAAGTTATTGACAGGGCGAATTGATCAAATATAAGCTTTGGGACAGCATTTTCTTTTCCGCTGTTTTGAGAGGTGTGTGGAGATGTTTTTTAAGAGTGAATGTTATTTTTTGGTATGAGTGTGTCAGGTATTTATTTGTTGTACGCGGTAATATTTGTATTTAAACGAAATATAATTAGTAATGTGAGCAAAGTGTTGGGTATAAAGGATTGGTAGTTGATATTTTTTGGGTGAAAAAGGTGCTTATAGGTACCTGCTTTTTGCCTTTGTTAAATGCTATATTTGTTGATTGATAATTCAGGCTCAGATTAATATTGTGATTGAATAGATATTGTGGATGTTTAATTAGTTTCTTGGTGTAGAAGAAGGTTACATAATAAGTAGAAACAACAAAGGGCATTGAGAAGCATATACGAAAGGAACTGGAGTAAATAGAGCAGTGAGACATGATATACAGCCTTAAATTCTTGTGATTTGGGGAAATGAATTAGTATAGCCAAATGTACTATAAGTTTGATTACCGAATGGGTTTTCTATACTTAGTAAACTTGCAAGTGATTGTTATTCATGTGATTAAGGTATCGAGGAAAGGGGATAGAGTGTTGGAAGGGCATTTCTATCATATACTGAACTGAAGGATGATTAGAGTTAATATAGTTAGGACATCATTAGGTTTGGTGTTGTGAGGGAGGGAGACAGACAAAAATGTCATATACATATCTAATCCATAAACTATTGTTTAATAAAGGGTGGGGTAAAATATTATAAAATTCTGTTAGTTCCAATATATATGTTACTGAGTTTGGGAGACAGTGGGGATCCCATGCTTAAGCCAGAAACTTTGTTTGTAATATTTGCCATTAAAAATGAAAGAAAGTTTCATTTGTCAATGAGAGATTAAATGTGAGCTCGATTGTTAATAATATGAACGGGAAGCGCCAATCTTTCATTTACAACTTAGAGAAATGATTACCTTCATCCATCATAATAACATCACCTTAAAAATCATTCCTAAAACTCGCCACAAACGAAAAGAAGCAATCTCCCCCTCACGCTTGTCTATATCAACATCCCTTGACCAAATTACATTGCAATTGAAAACAAGTAGTAGGGTGGAAACCATAGATTTGCAAAGAAGAAAACAAATTCCAACATACAGAAGACCTTGCACAAGGACTAGCAATAAATTCTAGTTTAAAACAAGTGCATAGCGTATAGCACGAGGACACTATCAGATATCAACAATATTAAAGATGATCAAGAAAAATATCAATCACACGAAACCATCGCAAAATCATAAATTCCTTTTCATTTATAAATAGTAACAACGTGTGAGCATACCGGAAAGTATAAGATAGAATTTTATGTGAGCAAAAAGTGGATATCTGAAACATCAAAATATTTCAACTAACACTATGAAGGATAACTAGCAGACTAAACTGAAAACACACTTTGATACTGTATTGATAAGATCAAAAAGCATAATCCCAGTCCCCAGTTAGCGCTGTAACGATAGGTCTCGCGAATGCGGGACGAAAATTAGCTTTCCTTTTTAAAGATTTATTCGTTAAAGAAAAGAAGGTGTACTAAACAATAGTTTTTAATTCTGTGTACATCTTTAGTAATAAGAACGGGCAATATGAAAGTAAGCATAATACTAACAACAGCAATCCAAGCGCGCGCTTTCCCTCTCATACAAGTAAAATATCTAATCACTACGACAAAGTTTAGTTTTCTTAAAATATTACTATGATATATATATTAGTATTATATATTTAATAAATAATATATAGCTATATATTATGGTATATAGTCATAAGTGTTATATCATATCTACTAATATTAGGTGTGAGATAATATATAGATATATAATAAATACTATAATAAGTAGTAAGTTAATATAATATAATTGGATATATATCACATTATAATATATATATATATTTCACTCTTTACAGAAATACACCTCCTAAATTCTTCTAGTAAAATCACATTATTTTCTAAAAAATTTTCTTTCGAAAATATTTATTTGATTGAAGTTAATATACATGTTATTCCATTTTTATAACTTGCTTAGATTATTAAGTTAATTGAAAAATATATATTTAATTGTGTGCGATCCTAAGTATATTAAGACTTCAGTGTTTTGACTACATTCTCAAATTTTAGGAAGCCACCCGGCCCACGGCCCGCGCGCAGGCCCGGCTGAAATTTAGAGCAGCCCGGCCAAACGCCCAGGCCACTCGGGCCCCGGTCCCCGGGCCCGGCCATCCCGGCAAAATTCTCAGCCTCCAGGTTCGGTCTACCTAATCTATCACATCAAATATGTGTGTGAGATTATGTGTATTGTAACACAGAGTTGTGAAACTTTTTGATTCTTTACCTTTGTTTAAAGAAGAGGTCTATCACAATTATTGGGATATATATATATAATATATGAGTACATATATATATACACGATATTTATATATAATTTATATATATTTATATATATATATATATATATATAATAATATAAATGATAGGGGATATAATATCTAATACTATATATATATATATAATTCTTATACATTATTAATTATGATATATAATAATAATATATATATAATATAATATATATAATATATAATACATATTATATATTATATATACTATATATATATATATACTTATAATAATATATATATATAACCTATATATAATATATATAATATATATATATCATATATATACTATATATATATATGCTATTTATGAAGAGAGAAAACACAAATCGCAATGATATTGATACATCGTCTATTGGATAGATTATATAGCTTAAACATACTGGTACAAACTATATAAAGAGTAGTAATATGGGACAACATGAATGTAAAATAGAATGGTTTAGTTAATGTAAAAGCGATACCTAGCACAGGTACTTCAGTTTCCCTTACATTCGTTCGAATCTCCTCTTCAAATGCGTTTGACCATATCCCTCTCCATCCAGACGCTCCAAAATTAGTCGGCCATAATATTATTATCCCACATATGCTCCTTTTAATTGTGAAATTTTTCAAATCCATATGCATCTCAAGAACTTTAACGAGGCCTTGACCTGACTCCATCATAACATCGCCTAGTTAACTGAATTTTTCTTAGGTGAGAACTGTAAGTAGTGAAACGTTTATACTTAATTCTACATTGCAATTAAGAATGTGACACACCTGAATCTAGAGATCCTGTACTCAATGTTAGTGGGATTCTCGGATATTCCTTTCCCAGAAATTCTGCTCGCTACATTCTGAAAAAAGCATTCACACTGCTCTGCCTCATCTCAGTCTATTGATTGTAGCATTAATCGGCTCTCAGCATCACGGCAGTGAGATTGGTTCAGTATATTTGGGGCCATGATATCCTCTTTCTTATCTCTGTCACTCAGACTCTCAACCGGGAAACGGCTTGAGTCATATCATAGCGGAAGAGCATTTACCATACATGGTTCAGGGTCTTTCACTATAATTGTATTCATCTAAATCTACCATTTTATGTGTAGTGGAGGTAGATGATGTTTTCTCTCATGTATAACAAGTTGGGTGTGCACGGTACGCATGTTCCTAGTCACCTGGAATCTTACTTCACAGGTTGTCCACTCTTGTAGGTGCCCTTCTCTTCTCTGGCCCATCCAGATGATCATTCTTGCCGCCGGCCTGTCCACATATCACAGGAAGCAGGGATATTTGGTTGAAAGTCCTGCTTGCTGGGCACCGAGGCAACGATTGAATTTACCATCTTGACCAGTGTCGACGCATATTTTAACCACATCGGTGTATGATATTGTTAGCCTCTCCAAACTGTTCTTATATTTGTGCATACTCCTATACTCATCACGTATTCGTGAGTACGCCTATCTGGAAGCGTAAGCATACCTGTTGTCCGTTGTAGTAACAACACACACATTATAACTTGCTTCTTCCATTCAAGGATTAGCCGATCAAATCAAACAGTCGCACTCCACCTCATACGTATGCTGGGGAGTCCATAGCAGAAGTAGTAGGCTCTACTTCACTGCAATCTATCAAATCTCAAAGGGTTACCATCATGACTGCGAGAAACTCCGCAAGCTCTGGCTTCTCTGTTACCACGGATAAAAATCGTTACATTTTGTGCCATGCTGCTCAGTAGTCAGATTTTTCAGCTGCAACCTTCGGAAAGCCACCAGCTTTCAGTAACAACTTCTGAGCAAATACAAAACTATCATTAACAAGATGCGTCAGTTCACCCTGGTGTTTTGTTGATCTATAGAAGGTATACCAGTCCCGACTGTTATTTCGAGTATGATGAGGCCATCATCCAATTCCTTGGGAAGGACATTCTATACATTGTGATAGATTTACTTAAGTACCCCATGTCGTCCGAATATCAGACGCAGTAACTTGTGGCTACTGTAAGATATCATTGCAGAACGGTACAACTTCTATCACAGCCATTAGCTTAGCTCTCGCGCTCATGATATTTAGTATTCCTAGGATATTTCAATAAATAGAGGATCTTTCATGACTTGCCACAAAACCGGGAATGTGATACAGCAAAATTCTGAGAATAGTGTATATATGGAATCAGCACCATCTACTCGAATACATTTATATCCTGTACAAGAAGTCCATCCAAGAAAAATCTTCACCTAATTTTTTTGTTGACCAGTGGTAAGTTATTCTTTACTCTTTCTCCCTCTATAAGAATGATGACCGGATCCTCCCCCCCCCCCTCTCCCCATAATCTTTTTGAATACACTTATTTCTGGCCAGAATATGCACGCGAAGTGACTTTATTTCGGACGAGATATTCTCGGTATTCGGTCACGATATTACTCTTTAGGTTCGATAATATTCGGTATTCTCGGCTTTTTACACTATATCGCGCACCATTCAGCCTCTGATATAATATATTATTCCTATATATACTAGTGATATATTATTACTTATAATATATATATATACTCATTTATACCTCATAATATGTGAATAATATAGTATATATAGATAGTATGAAGTACTATACTATATTTATATATATATTTAATAATATATACTTATTGGGTCCTAATACTTTTATATTTGTCTATTATCTACATATAATATAATGAGATTGGGATCACAAAAAATCCATTTATCGTTTTTTCTTTTTTAAAAAAACACACGTATATTTTTAAAAAGGCAAACAAGACCAATGCGCCTAAAAATTTTTGAGGCTTTTTTTTGACGTTTTTTACTTTAATTACTTTATTTTCATATTATCAAAGTCTTATTTAGTGTATTAAGCGCATTAAAAATACAGTCAAATACCAAATAGTTAAAAGAGGTATACAATAATAATAAGGTAGAGTTAAGTGCTTAATTAAAGTCTTTATTAGTGCTCTCGCGACAGGAGAATATCATACTATACATTTTATACACATCGCTCTGATTAATTATTATTATTATTACCCTCTATCTTCTATTATATATTTAATGTATTATATATTATTATTATTTTATATTATTATTTTATATTATTTATTATTATTTATCAGTTATATTATATCACCTTCAATAGATATTTAATCATACCCTATTATCTTTAATATACCGGTTATTAGTAATACTTTAATTTCCTTCCATAAAATACTATCACTATAGCTACCATCACTATATACTACTATATACTACTATCATCTAACACAACTTTCTACTCATTCCATAGCTATTTTTTCTTGTGTTTATTTTTAACTACTACCCAAGTTTTTTAATATTTTAAATCCACAAGTTTATTAAAAAACTATCAGTAATGGAATCAAGTTCCCTTATTTTTATATAATGGAAATTATTTAATTATTTTTTTTTTTCAGAGAAAATTTTATCGATAGTGTATTATGAAGTGTATATGAAGTGTCAA
>JABUQX010062932.1:7500-26027 GCA_015478945.1 Trachelipus rathkii | reverse complement strand
CATTATTGCTTCGTTCCGACCCTCAATTGGGTGTTTTAACAGTTTTCGCATTTACATCATTGAGAAACATATAGCGTTTTCAGTTTACTTCCCTTCATATATATATATATATATATATATATATATCTTATATATATATAATAACTTAACACTTTTATATATATATATATATATATACCTATAATATATATTTATATAACCCTAATATATCCCATATAATAATATATATAACCCAACTTAACCATATATATATATATATACTATATATGCTTGTAACTAACTAATATATAACCCAATAATAGCATAATAACACTAATAATAATATATATATATGTTATATATATACGTATGTATATATGGCATATATATATATTTTCAATAATATATATGTTAGCATAATATAATAACAATAATAACTTAAAAGTCAATATTAATATATAAATATATATATATGAATTAGCAGAGGAGGTGATCAATAATAATAATAACAACTAACAACAATAATAGCATTAATAATAACAATAATATAATAATAGTAACTCTGTAACAACTGCTAACAACAACATGCCTTAACCACAGCCAACACGCAGCAACAACAGCTAACTGCTGTATATCCTCTACGCTGCTAGGCTAGCCCAGTAACCAGCAATAACATATATATACTACTTAACACCAACTTATTATGCTATATATATATATATAACTAACATAATAGCAATAGCAATAACAACTTAATAATATATAGCATAACTAACAATAACTATATAGATGAATAGATGAATGAATGGAGAGAAAAATAAGGTAGAACAGGAAAAATGAATGAATAAAAAAGGTGCATGAACAAATTAGATAGATAGATAGATAGAAAAAAGAGAGAGAGAGAGAGAGAGAGAGGATTTGAGAGAGAGAGAGAGTCAATCACCTCGTACTCAACACCTCGCAAAACTTCTACCTCGGTAGCTACCGATCAAAATCTACAAATATGCCCTTATATATATGCCCAATATGCAGCCATGTCAATACAATATACATGCCTATAACTAATAATACAACTCATCTAATAATAACCCAATACAGTAGCAATATTAGCTAATAATAATATATATGTAATAACAATAACAACTTTATCTTATACCATAATAACTAATAATATAATAATAACCATATATATATAATATAATTTATATATATATATAATATATATATATAATAATAATAATAATAATAATAATAATATGTAATATATAATAATAATAATA
The DNA here is from genome assembly GCA_015478945.1 of Trachelipus rathkii. Lineage (NCBI taxonomy): Eukaryota > Metazoa > Arthropoda > Malacostraca > Isopoda > Trachelipodidae > Trachelipus > Trachelipus rathkii. The sequence continues at coordinate 24,768 of JABUQX010062932.1, read as the reverse complement.
ATAATAATAATAATAACACACTAATATATATATATATATAATAAACATAACGCTGTAGCTAGCAGCAGCAGCAGCGCTATCTTTGCTGTAGCAGCAGCAACCTTAATAACCGCCATACATATGTAACGCGTAGCCCTTGCCATATATGTAGCAATAACCTTTAATATATATGCTATGTATGTAATACCGAGACTCACTGACCAGCCTTAATATAGCAGCGGCAACCTTGTAGCTGTATTAATATAGCCAATAACAACATAACATACCGCCAGCAACGTAATATAGCATAATATGTATGTAATATAGCTGCTGCTTAACAACAACAATAACAACAACTTCTCTTTGTATATATGGCATTTTTGTGGATTTCGATCTTTATGGCACTACCGAAGTGAGGATTTTTGAAGATATTAGTCGGAGCGATTATTCATTCTCTTACCTCTTTATATACTTCTTATAACTTAACGCGCACTTTTGTAACACTATATATATATATAACTAACCTTAACATAACATATGCATATAGCTATAATATACATATATATATATATCTTTACTATATATATATATATAACCTATAATTATATTATGCTCATAGTTTATGGTATAGGTCTATACGAAGCTGGGTTAGGTTAGGTTGGGTTGGGTTGGCATTGTAGCCTGAAGCTGGCCAGCTTTATTTGGCCTAACATGAACAGCTATAGTAACCTTAGCAGCAACAGCAGTAGTAACAACTAGCCTTAACCTTATATATGTATAACCTTAACTAATAACCTTGTAACTAGCAACCTTAGCCAGTAATATATAATATATATAGCCAACTTATATATATTACTGCTGCTATATATATTTGTATAACAATAACTGCATATATGCTCATCTTTACTTTATATATCTAGCCATATGTAGCCAGCATAACTTAATAACAACTGCTATGTAACAACAATATGCCATAATATTTATAACCTATATATAATAACCAGCATAATAATAATGTAATATATATATATAACATAATAACCAATAATAATAACCAATAATAATAATATATATATCCTAAATATTATATGCACAATATATAACAAAATAATATGTATAATAATAATATATAACTGCTCTTTCTTATGTATATGTAACATATGTAATAACATAACAATAACCAGCATAATAACTATATATCTTTATGTAATAGCAATATCTGTATATGGATATGTAGCAGCAACTTAATATGTATATATAACTTAACCATGTAGCATAATAACAGCAACTGTAATAACTAACTTAATATATAGTAACTAGCCTTAGCCAGCAACCTTAACCATAGCAGAGTAACAGCAACAGCAACCAGCAACCTTAGCATATACAATAACATATACTAACAGCGCTGCTGCTGCTGCATAACCGCATATATGTAACCATAACTAGCCCAGTAATATAACTATAGATAGGTAGACGAATACTTCAATACCAGCTTTATTGATTTATGAATGAATGAATGAATGAATGAATCAGATAGATATATAGAAAGAGAGAGAGAGAGAGAGAGAGAGAGAGAGAGAGAGAGTGAGAGAGAGAGGAGAGAGAGAGAGAGAGAGAGAGAGAGAGAGAGAGAGAGAGAGTCAATCACCTCGACTCAACAATCTCGCAAAACTTCTACCTCGGTAGTTACCGATCCAAAATCTACTAAATATATGCCTTATAATAATAACTATTGTAGCCTTATATAATATAATATTATAGGAATAATAATAATAACATAACAATAATATATATATACATAATATATGTAATAATAATAATAATAATAACTGTATATATATGTATATATATATCATATATATATATATAAATACACTCTTTCTATATATATAATAATATAATATATTAATATATATATATATATATACATATCTAATAATAATAACCTGTATATATATGTGTAACATAACTAATAATAATAATATATGTAATAATAGCCCAACAACAACCACTCTATGCCCTTCTTTCCTCTCCTCCTCTATATATATCTGTATATGAGTAATAATATACATATATAACTTAATAATAACTCTTTCTAATAACACTCTATATATAAATATATATATATATATAACAACAATAATATATATATATATATAATAATAATAATATAATATATATGTTTATCATATGATGTATGTAATGGCAATAATATATGTAGCAATAACAATAACAACAACTTAAATATAACTGCATAATAATAATAATAAAACTGCTGTATATATATATATATATATGCTATATATATTTAACAACAACAACTTAATATATACTCACTGTTAGCACAACTTATATAACTAATTTTATGTTTATATACAGATGTAATAGCAACAACCTAAATAATGACAATGCTAATACAATAGCGCATAACCATAACATACATATAATATATATATAACAACTGCTTCCATATATATATATATATATATATATGTATATATAATATATATATATAACATAACAACAATAATAACCAAATAATATTATAACTAATAACTAATAATATATATACTAATAATAAAATATGTAATAATAATATATATAACTTAATAACTAATAATAATAACTTCAATACTAATATATAACTAATATATCCGGACTGATTGAAGGACCTTGCGTTTAGCTAAACTAACACCCATAACTGGAATGGCTGCTTTGTCTCTGGTGACGCTTCGACTTCTGCCGATAATTTGGGAGCTGTACTCGTTGACGGGATGAGCAGGTTCCATTCCTTCTTCGTTTAAATCTTTTTCTCTCCTCTTGAAAAACCTTTGGTTCGATCGTGCTTGTTCTCTGGCCATTCAGGCTGAAGACAGTGCGTAGGAAAAAAATTCGTTCTCCTATCACTCTTGCTAATTTTCATTCAGCTAGAAATCGTTGCAGGGGATACTCTTCGACGAGCAAAGCGGGCTTCATCTGAGCTTGAAGATGCTAACACTCCCTTTGGTTTCTCCTACAGACAAATCATTCTGGGACTCTTGCCAAAACATCTCTAACTTCTGTAAATCTACTGTCTTTCCTCTCTTATTCGATCTTTTGATGGTTCTGTAGCTAATTCTCCAACTGAAAGGCCAATCTCTTTGACCTCCTGTTTTCCTCTAACTCAACCCACGGACGATTCTGGTATTCCTCATCCCTCCTCCTTCTCCTCTCAGATTTTCCCATCTGCCTGTGATTACATTTGATCAGTTGCATGGGCTCCTGAAATCTATGAACGTTAGGAAGGGAGGTGGCCCGGATGGCATTCCTCCCCGAGTTTTGAGGGAGTGTGCTGCCGTGCTATCCCCCGCCCCTCGTTCAACTATCGTCTCAGTGCTAACACTTTCCCTCAGTGTTGGAAGCGCTTACACGTCAACCTATTCCGAAAAGGAAGCCGCTCTGATCCTTTCCAACTATCGCCCTATGGCTCTTTCGTATTCAATCTAAGATCTTTGAAACTCTCACTCAACTCTCATTTCTTAGATCATCTGGAGTCTCATGAACATTCACTTCTTTTTCCGATACGCCAGTACGACTTAAACTCAGTCTACTGGCGATATGCTTTCCTATCTTCCCATTTATGGTTTTCCGCCCTTAGGAACTAGGGAGACTTGCGTGGTGGCGCTTGACATATCAGAAGCCCTTCACTGGGTGCTCTCCAAGCTTCACTCCTTGGGCTTTCCTCCTTCTCTTTAACACCCATGATTGGTTTCTTTCAAATCGCTCACCATCGGCTGTTGTTGATGGGGCGACTTCTTCTTCCCTTTTCTGTCAATAGTGATGTTCCTCAGAGGGTTCTGTCTTATCTCTACTTTATTCTGCTATTAATGATCTTCTGCCTGCACATGTCTATTCACTCTTATGCCGATGACTCGACCCTTCATTCTTCAACTCAGTTCAATTTCCTGCTCCTTCTTTTACTTCTAATTGCCTCTCGTCTTAATCTTTCCGATTCTATTCTGCTCGATCTGGATAGAATTTCCGGGTAGAGTCGTCTCAACCTTTGTGAAATTCTTGGTCTTTAAAAACTCAACTACAAATCTCCATCTCTCTAAGACACCTTCCGGCTTTCCTATCTTCTTTCGACGGTTCTCTCGCGTCTCTCCTGTCGACAATATAAACATCCTTGCCTTAACATAAACAAAAAAATGTCTTTAAAAGACCTCACATCACAACGGTTATAAAAACTATTAGACTTCGAGACGTTTTTCCTCTTCTCAGTTGCTCAGCCCTTTAAAGGACCTCCTCCGCCCTTGTAGCGGGTACTGCTTTCTCATATCTGGGGGGCTCTGGTTTCACCCGGCACACGATAGGGTCGGTCAAAGGCCAAAAAGGCTTATAAACTGTTCTGCTCTTTCCACTTGACCCTCCCTATCTTTGCGGCGCGTGTTGGTGCTTTATCTCTTTCTGTAGGTACACAGCGGCGGGTGCTCGAGGGAGCTTATCACTCGCGTACCTCCACCTTTGCGTCGCCCTCGTAGAACTAGGGGTGCTGTATCTGCACATGAGTTTTTTGTTGATGTATGGTAACTCCAGGTCAGTTCGCTGCGGTGCTTCCTTCCTTTCTCCACCCACATCTGTTCTGTGGAATTCTCTTATATCTTCCGTATTTCCCTACAGATTTAATCTCCCCCACTTCCAAGCCCTGCGTCTGCTCATCTGCGTAATTTGCTTTAGTTATTGACTTCAGGACGTGAAACACCCTTTCACGAGATAGGGCTCTGCAACGTGAGTGGGTGGTGACAACTGTAAGAAAATAATTTAATAACTAACTAATAACCCAATATATATATATTAACATAACAACCTTAACAATAACCTTATAATAACCAACCATATATGCTATATATATATATATAACAATAACAATAATAATAACTATATATATATATATATATGACACTTCCTTTTTAATTATAGCGACAATTGTTGAGCTGATTTAGTGAAAGGAAATATCAATTATTGTTGGACAGTTTAAAGAAATTAATAATTAAAAAATCTAATCCTTCTTTCAAATTATAAAAACAATTAAAAAATGGCAAAAATTAAAACTTCAAAATGAATTTAAGCTTTTGCAAACAGAATCCATTATTAATGATTGTAAGGCCAATGAATTAATTATGTTAAAATTTGACCATATATATATATATATATATATATATATATATGTATATATATAATAATAGCATAACCTTATGTATTATGATAACAATAATCAAAACTAATAACTATTAATAATAATAATATAACAATATATATAACTATAATAATAATAATAATACATATATATATATATATATATATATCTTCTTAACATTAACAAATAACTAATAATAACTTAATATATATATATAATAATATAATAATAATATATATATATGTAATAATAATAATGACTACAATAATAATAATAATAATATAATAATATAACATAACTAATATATATATACAACAACCAACAACAACAACAATAACTTAGTATATAATAATATGTATATATATCTCATAATATATAGCATATCTCTTTATACGCTGCTCTTACAGCACTAAATATGTAATAACTATTATAATAACCAACCCAATAATATATATGCAATAATAATAATAAGCAATAACTTTAATAGGGCTCACATCTGGTTGGCTCATTTAATTTTAATACATATATAATAACAATATCTATGTAAGGTATTTTAGTATTATTTCCAATGCCCTCTAAGAGGTTATATGAGTAACAATAACAACAATAACAACATGCTTTCATGCAAAACCCTATATAATAACGCCGCCGCCTTAATATATATAATATATACTATATATATTGCATATTTGGAATTCAAGCATATCTCGCTTTATATATTTACTATTTAAAGACCCTTAGTTGCTAACTAGGTAGAATTATAATAAACAACACATTAAAAACACTTTACTAAAACATATAAAACTGATAAAATTAACAGGGACGAGCTTTCGCCATATTTTTGGCCTTCTTTAAGTCAGAACAGTGAATAGAGACAGTATTGATTTTCTGTGAAATTCATTTCCTCTTTCGTTTGGTTGGTTTTCTAAAAGTCTACTATAGAATGGAGACAATTTCATGCAGTTATTTTGTATTGAATCTATTTTTTTTGTAATCTCCAGGACATCTGTTGAAGTTGGGAAAGTTATGAATGCAAAAAGTTTCTGCTATTTTTCTTTTATTGGTGTCTTGTATGTTTCTAATGTTTTGCATGTTATTTATTTTGACATGATGGTTGAGTGTTAGTCTATGTTGTGTGAGTGCGAAGTTTTCTTGGTGTATGTCTAAGTCGTGTTTTTGGTGATATTTTCTACGTTGAAGTCTATTGCTTCTCCAAAATATTGCTTGTTGCAAAGGGTGCATGGAATTTTATATAAACAGGGAAGGGATTTATTGATTTTTGATTTGGGGGTTTTAATATCAATCCAATATTATAAATACATCATATAAAAAAGCAAAGAATAAATATTATCAAGCACACATATAACTCAATCAAATTAAAAAGAACATACATACCTATACCACATATAAACAAATCAAACATAAAAAATCTCATACCAAAACATATACAGTTGATCCTATTTAATAATATCCTTATCAAAAAAATATTAAAACACCCCAAATCAAAAATCAACCCCCCCCCCTGTTTATATAAAATTCCATGTACCCATTGCAACAAGCAATATTTTTGAGAAACAATAGATTTCAATCTCAGAAAATATCAGCATAAGCACGACTTATACATACACCAAGAAAACTCCGCACTCACACAACATAGACTAACACTCAACCATCATATCAATATAAATAACATGAAAAACTTTAGAAATATACAAGAAACCAATAAAAGAAAAAAAGCAGAAGCTTTTTGCATAAATAACTTACCCAACTTCAACAGATGTCCTGGAGATTACAAAAAAATAAATGTAATACAAAATAACAGAATGAAATTGTCTCCATTCTATAGTAGCTTTTTAGAAAACCAACCAAACGAATAAGGAAATGAACTTCACAGAAAATCAATACTGTCTCCATTCACTGTTCTGACTTGAAGAAGGCCAAAAATGGTGAAAGCTTGTAATTAATTTTATCAGCTTTTATATGATGTTTAGTAAAGTGTTTTAATGTGTTGTTTATTATTTACTAATTACAACTAGTTAGCAACTAAGGATATTTGGAAATGGTAATAATATGTATATATATATATGTATATAATAATAATAATAACAATAACAACAACTTAATATATATAACCTTATATATAACTCTTCTTTCTCTTTCTATGCTGCTCTTGTAACAGCAACTATATAACCATACGATATGAAGAATAACCTAACCTAAGCTAACTCAACCTATCGTATCCTCACATGACGTAACGTAACCTAACATATATATCTAGCATATATATATATATATATATATATATATATAACATATACCATCAGCATAATAACATAATAACCATATATGCTTTTTGTAGCCTTCTTATAATAACTGCTATGCTAACAAAAATACCACTGTAACCCACTTAATAACCTTAACCTTATAACATATATATAATATATAACATAAATTATATACTATACATATATATATCGCAATATAACATATATATATATATATATATATATATATATATATATATATTACAATCAACTGTAATCTCCAAAAGATGATATACAGTTTTAGTTTGTTTTCACAAAATTTGTTTTATGGAATTATATTAAATTTTTGTCAAAAAAAAGTTGATGCATCTAATTCGGTTTTAATGTTTTCATATAAGCCAATCAACAGCATAATTGTTTTTCAAATTACCTTTAAAGAAACAAAATTATAAATGCTAGAAAGGAAAGAAAACATGAGTTGAAAAAATAAACAAAAATAAAGCGATATTTTTTAAAAGTATTTATCTCACATAACATAACTCACATTTAGAAACGCACAATAAACATCAGTTAATGTCAAAGATATATATATATATATATATATATATCTAATAACTAATAGCAATAATATTTAATAATAATAGCAATAATCTTGATTTTCTATAATAATAACAATAATATCTAATAGCATAATATAATAATAACATAACATAGTATAACACCATAATAAAGCTCTAATAATATATATATATAATATAATAATAATATAACTAATTTATAATAATAATAATAACCAATATATATAATAATATATATATAATAATAACTAATATATATATTAATCTATATATATAACTAATAACATATAATATGTATGTATGTATGTAATATATATGTAATATCGCATATATGAATTTATATGTAATAATAATAACAATATTAATATGTATACATAGTAACAACAACAACTGCTCACTGCCATATATATAATATGCTGGAAACACATAATAGCAATAACAATAATAATACCAACAAAACACATAACTTTAATAATAACTTTAATAATATATATATAATATATATGTATATAATATAATAACTTAATAATATAATAATATAACCTTAACCCATATATATAATAACAATAATAATAATAATACTATATATATATATATATATATACTATATATATATATATATATATATATATGAAACTACGATAACTACACAAAAAGGAGAGACATTTTTGGAATCAAGAGCAAATTTTAATTGCGAAAAGTTATCCCCCAATAAAAATAAAATAAACAATATAAATAAACTAATAATTAATTTACTTGTCAAATATGTAATAACATATACATATGTAACAACAATATATATATATATAATATATGCTCTTAATAACTGTATATATATATATATATACCACCCAACTATATATATATATAAAAATACGATAGCTACACCAAAGGAGAGACATTTTTGGAATCAGAGCAAATTTTAATTTGCAGAGAAAGTTTATCCCAAATAAAAAAAAAAAATAAACAATAAAAAAACTAATAATTAATTAATATTTGTCAAATTGAAACATGCGACTGGCAACTTTCGATTTACGAGAGGAAAACGTTGAACTCCATTCTTGTGATTCTTTTGCCAAATCTACACACAGAGAGAGATTATATATATATATACTATATATATATATATATATATATATATATATAACTATATATATATATATATATATATATATATATATATATTATATATATATGCTATATTTAGTTAGGTTTAGGTTAGGTTAGGTTAGGTTAGGTTAAGTTAGGTTAGGTTTGGTTAGTATTAATCCGTAAAACTGTAAAAAATCTAACAACTCCTGCTCATTGTTTGAGAATGCAAATAAAATCTGTCAAAAATGTTATTTCGTTGTAATTTAATAAACTTATCGTACATCCCTAAAAATTTGTTATTAAAACTTTTTTTTATTTTATGTTAATTTTAATTTATTTTGTACCATTTATAACTAAAATTTGCTCTTGATTCCTAAAATGTATTCAATTTCGTGTAGTGTCGCTATCGTAGTTTTTTTTTAACTTTGTACGTCGCCTAATCTGGAGGCTGATATATATATATATAATATATAATATATAAATAATATTATATAATAATAACTGTAATATATGTAATATAACAATAACATATGTAATAACGCCTTAACTATACATATATATAACCTGTAACATAATATGGATGTGTATATATGTATATGTAATATATATATATAATAATAACAACAATAACTCTAACTTTTTAATAATAACATATATACTTACTTTGTAACAACCTAGCTTAGTAACAACAACAATATATATAACAACAATAACATGTATAATAATGGCAATAACCTTTAAAGATGTAATAACATGTAAGTAATAATATATATATATATGTATCATAACAATACACGATACATATGTATAATAATAAGCAATAATATATATATATATATCAATAATAATATAGCTAACTATGTATCTTATAACTCTGCTATACAATAACCATATATGTAGTAACTTTTCTATACTCATATATTAGTATTATAATAATATATAATAATATCTATACTACTATAACTTCTCTACCTATATATTCATATAATATAAGCAATATACAACCAACAATATATAACATGTAATAACAACAATATTAACTATAATAATATCTGCATATATCACTATAATATTATATATATATATAATATATATATATAACTAAGCCTCAGCCACTTTGGCTGAGACCTTACCCTTACCATTGGGGGTAGGATGACCTCTTTGTAATGAAGCGCAGGCAACCTTACGGCAAAAACCACAAAAATATTTAAAAATGACCCGTCATCAATATGATGGCGTCATTTCTTGGACTCATTTGCCATCAGTGACGTCATAGAAATACAGTTCTCTAATTGTCAACTCATGAGCTTACTAAGATTGCGTAATGTTTATCTGTGAAGTAGATAACATATTTACAGGAGCAATATTTTAGTTATGGTCTGACAGTCGATTTGTTCAAAGGCGTTATTAGTGTTTTGAATTTTAGGTGAAATAATAATAATAATAGTAATAATAATAATAATAATAATAATAATAATAATAATAATAATAATAATAATAATAATAATAATAATAATAATAATAATAAAAATAATAATAATAATAATAATAAGATGAAATAAAAAAAATAATAATAATAATAATAATAATAATAATAATAATAATAATAATAATAATAATAATAATAATAATAAAAATAATAATAATAATAATAATAATAATAATAATAATAATAATAATAATAATAATAATAATAATAATAATAATAATAATAATAATAATAATAATAATAATAATAATAACAATAATAATAATAATATGTTTTTGTATGTGATATTAAAAATAATATTTTGTTTGGTTATGTATAGTAGTGATTGAGATTGCTATTTTAAAGGCTGTTGGTAAGTTGAAACTTTGAACGTTAGTTATTTTACCTTCGATAAGCAGAGAACTATGTTAAGGAAAACAGTTCATTCGTACTTAAGGTATGTTAGATATGTTATGGCACGCTATGTTCTTAGTTCAGGTAAGGTTATGTTAGCTTTAACAATGTGAAAACTTTGTTATGCTAGCATTCAATCCTCGATCAGTATGATAGATAGGTTAGGTTATAATAAATTTTTGATAGGTTTTGTTAAATAATACAATGTTAAATTAACATTGATGTGTTATAGATAGGATTAGGAAGTATGGTTAGATTGAGTTTTGCCTGGTGATGTTACCTATTTTATTGTTGTTAAGATGTTAACTTTGCTAATGTTAACAGTTTATTCGTATGCAAGGTATGTTATGTTCTTTGTTTGGGCGATATTATGTTAGCTTTACTGATGCTAAAACTTTGTTATGTTAGGAATTATTCGTTGGTCAGTATGATAGTTATGCTAGGTTATGATATTTTTTTTGTTACGTTTTATTAAATATTACTATGTTAATGCAAAATTACCGCTAATATGTTAGAGATCTGCTATAAAAAGTGGCATAGGTTAAGATTTTTAGATAGTGTTAGATACTTTAGTGTTGTTAGGTAAGGAACTTTGCTTATGTTAACAATTTATTAATACGTAGGGTATGTTATGTTCTAAGTTTAGGTTATGTTATGTTAGTTTATTGCTATGGAAACTATTATGTTAACATTTGTGAAAGATGGGTTAAGTTATGATAAATTTATGTTTTGTTTTGTTAATTATTACTATGATATGTAAAATTAACACTATTATGTTAGAGAAATGTTGGAAAGTAGGATTAGGTTAAGTTTTGTAGGTAATGTTAGCTACTTTACTGTTGTTAAATTGGGAACTTTGTTAATGTTAGCAGTTTATTCATACGTAATGTATGTTAGGTTTGTTGTTGTACATTATGTTCTTAGCTCAGTTTATATTATGTTAGCTTTATTGATGTGAAAACTTTATGTTAGCATTTATTCGTTGATTAGTATGATAGTTAGATTAGGTCATAATATATTTTTGCTAGGTTTTGTTAATTGTTACCATGACAATGTAAAATTAACACTATTATGTTAAAGAAATGTTGGAAAAGTTGGGTTAGGCTAAGTTTTGGAGGTAATGTTAGCTACTTTACTGTTGATAAGTAGGGTACTTTGTTAATGTTAACAGATCATTCATACGTAAGGTATGTTTACTCTGTTTTTGTTTATGTCATGTTAGCTTTATTGATGTGAAAACTTTGCTATGTTAACATTTATTCGATGGTCAGTATGATAGATATCTTAGAATATGGTATTTTTTCTGAGTTTTGTTAAATATTACTGTGTTAATTTATATTTTTATGTTATAATCATAAAAAGAAAAAAACAATTTAGCAAAATATAAGTATTTTAAATAAAATTGTTATGTTCATACAATGAATTTATTTTTATGTAATGTTTATACAAAGAACATTTTCATAATACGTTTATATTGAAACTAATACTTAAGTATGACTTTAATAACTTAATAAATAGATGACGAATAGGAAAATGGTTATAATTACAGTTTTAATTTATTGACCTATTGATTAATTAATATTTTTAATAAAAATATTAAAAAGAATAAAAGATTTAGTGGAAACAAAATGAATTTTATAAATCATGTTATGTTCATACGAAGAACTTACTTTTATGTTGTGTTTATTCAAAAAAACTAATTTTTATTATATTTTTGCACAATACATGATCAAATATGAAGTAAAGCAGTAAGGCAATAGAGCATGGTATGGCATGGTATAGGATGGTGGAAGAGGTTGTGGTATGTTGTTTGAGCTACTGCTTTACTGCTTTACTACTTTAGGATCGATAAAATACATATTTTTAATAAAAAAAAAAATTAAAACTAAGTGAAAACAATGGTTTAAAAGTTTTTTTAATAAAGGAAATAAAATTTTATAAATAGAAATTTTAAATTTTTTTTAAAAAAATAAATAAATTTTATATAAATAAAAAGTTTTAAAATAAAATAAAAAACTTTAAACAGAATATAAATGTAAAATAAAAATGATAAAATATTAAAAACTTAACAAATAAAATAATGCTTATAAAATATTAAACACTTAACAAACAAAATAAAATTTATTGAGTATATAAAAACATAAACAGCAAATGTAAAATTAAATTTGGGAAATTCTAAAAACTTACGAAAATATTAAACTTAATACGTTAAATATAAATGCAAAATAGAAGTTATAAAAAAAATAAAACATAAAAAAATAAATAAGTTTTAAACAAAATATAATTTAAAATAAATAAAAAAATTAAAAACAATAAAAACTTAGCAAACAAAAAAAATAAACAAAACTTTAATCAAAATATAAATGTTTCGTCATATACAAGAAATATTTAATAGTTGACGCATACAGAAGAAAATGAGATTTGAATATTGAATGTAAAAACATAAATATTATTCAATGACGTTCAGAAAATGAAACACAGATGCATGAAGCTATAGAAATAACAGTCATGTGATCAATAAGTTTGCCTAATGTTTGGTTAGATAATGTATTAAGTAAAGCTTCTCTGTAATTAATGCAATAAAAACAACAAGCAATGTCAGCAAAAAAAATAAATAACAGTATATACTATATATATATATATATATATATATTATATATTATATAATATATATAATATAATATATATAATATTATATATATATATATATAATATATAATATATTAATTATAATATATAACCTATCATCAACCATTGAGAGCAGTCTCAATGCTGTGATATATAGTATGAAACTGAAATATTACAGACTTTTTAAATATTTCTCTTTATCTGATGTTTATTCGTAGTCCGTAACCTATGATTGAACGTAATAAACTAATCAGCACCTTGTATTGCATTAGCGTCGTTCATTATGATGACAGTGATAAGGACAGTTGTTGGAAAGAATAGAGATGCGAATATAAAAACGTCTGGTGAGTGAGGATATTTCGTGAAAAATAAACACTTTAAACAAGATAAATAAATTGTTTCTTCATGCAGAAGAAATATAACAGTTTATATACACTATACAGGCAAACACGAGCTACTTATAGAAATGAAAGCCTGCACATGTTAGAGTCGAAACAGTCAAGTGCACAGTAAAAAGCCCGTTCATGTAAGTAAGTTCAGGTTATGTTGGATTAGATGTGAATAGAGATGTTAAGTAAATTTAATTCCATCAGGTAAGACATTGTGCAGAGGAGAGAGAGAGAGAAGAGAGAGAGATGAGAGAGAGAGAGGAGACTGCACCGATGAAGGGGATTTTGCAGTTTGAAAAGTGACAGAAAGTGACACGATGAGAGGAGAGGGAGAGAGATGATGAGAGAGAGAGAGGAGAGAGAGAGAGAGAGAGAGAGAGGTGCAGTGATTAAAAAGTTATACGAGCCAAGATAGTATGTTAAGCCAGGTTACGTTAGACAATGTTGTGCCGGAATTTTACCCCAGGGCAAGTTTGGTTAAGACACGTTTGCTAATATATTATGAAAAATATGTAGGACGACAGATAGTTAGAGAGGGACCGTACAGTTAATAACCTCGTTGCGCTAAGTTTCATATTTTCTGCCACATTTGGTTGCTATAGTAACCATCTAAGAAATTATCAATTAATAGTAATTGTATTAATAAGCTCGTTTTGCTAAGAAAGATCTATATTTTGTACAACATTTGGTTGCTATAGTGATCATCTAAGAAATTAGTAGTTTCATTTCCCATTAAAATTTCACTTTAAGAGTAAACCCCCGTTTAGAGGTTTGGTCCCCATCTCATGTGGGGATCTTACCATTTTTGATTCTTCAGGAATCATCCTTAGTCATCTTTCGTCCGTCTTCATCTATCATTCTCTGTTATGCATTCCAGGCATTTCTTCATTCAGGGTTCTGAAACCCGCAAATTTGGATTCTAAGGGTTCGTAAGCATATTCATTGACGTCAATATTGTGTTGTTAGCGAAAATATGCTAACTCGGCACCGCACCGGCTACAGCACCATCTCCGACTCCGACTCCGACTCCGACTCCGACTCCGACTCCGGTTCCGGCTATGGCTTTTATGCTTCAGCACATCAGACCTCTTCTTCCTCATCCTTCCTCCATCTTCTCCTCTTATGCATTCCATGTATTTCTTCATTTTTTCTTCTGGATCCTGCTCAGTATTCCGGCACATGAGTCAGCTCAGACTCCAGCCCATGACACTTCTTATTCTTTCTTCACCTTTCCTCCATCTTCTTCTCTTATGCTTTTCATGCATTTCTTCATTTTTTTCTGGCTCCGGCTCCGGCTCCGGCTCCGTCCTTCGCCTCAGTGCTCCGCCACATGAGTCAACTCAGGCTCCGGCCTCTTCCCAAACTCCGATTCATCCTCCGAGTCCTGTCGACTATTTATTTTTCTCCCACCTACGGCCATTTCCTGCTTGGTGAGGCTCAGCTTCCCTTGTATGGAACGTAGCAGCCTGCAATCACCGTTCAGGCAAGATGACACCAACAGCTAATGGGGTAACAAGATTGAGGGGGATACCATGCCTCTAAGTACCCAAGATCAATGAGTCGGGCGATACAGATGGTGCGCGCTCTAAGTCCCCTAAATTAAGAGGTAATAATAAAAGGGGCGGGCTTAATGACGTCATACGAACACTGCTTCCTGATTGGTGGACTGGCATTTCACCCCATCACTAAAATATATATATATATATATATATATATATTATATATATATACTAATATATATATATATATATATATATATATATTATATCATATATATATAATATATATATATTAATTATATATAGTATATAAGATATTATTATATATATATAGTTAGATAAATATAATATATATAATTTATACTTATTATATAATATAAAAATTACGTATATATATATTATCTTATACACACCATTTCTTAGCATGTTGTGGCTGCAAGGTGGTGCTGGTGGGATGAAACTTATTTTAAAAAAATATTCACCATCATTTATGAAAAAAATATCAAAATGGTAGAAGATATATATATATATATATATATTATATATATATATATTATTATATATATATATACTGTCTATATAACTATATATATATAATATATATAATATATATATATATATATATACTATAAGTATAGTACTATATATAATAAATAATATATAACATATATACTTATATATATATTATATACTATATATATATATATATATTATAGGATTATTTATTATATATATTAATATATATTATATACTATATATATACTATATATATATATATATATATATATATAGATAATATATCATATATATAATATATATATATATATATTGAGTGGGAGCAAAATTTGGAGGCATATCTCAGGAGGTGATTTCTCCAACTGTGAACAACAAATAAGTTCCTGTAAACATTTATCTGCAAATGCATAATTTTATAGACAGAACGTATGACAACGTTGGATTCATCCCGTCACTTGTCATTGTTAGGTGGAACGCTTAGTATTATCGTATTCACCACATCATTTATTATTGTTTGAAATAGCGTACAATAACATTGCAATCGCCACTTCAGTCTTATTATTGTTAGTCAAAATGCTTGGCAACAAAATTCACTACGGCAGTCGTTTTTATTAGACACGATGTGTTAAAAGCATTGTATTCACAATGACTAAAGAACGCGTGGCACCATTGTGTTAACCACGTCAGTCGGCATTGTTAGACAAAACGCGTGCCACATTTGTATTTGTTAAAGCAGTCGTCATTGTTAACCTGCTTCTCAATGAAAATTAGTGTGTGTGTGTATGTGTTGCATGTTAGAAGTTGAAATTGTTCTAGTGTTACCGTTTTCCATTATTAATTTCGACAAAAGACCGATATGACTTTGAGTATCACATATTTGAAAGCGAACAACTCTAACTCCGGTTCTTTTTTCCGCATTAGCTCCGGCTCCGTTTCCGGTTCTGTTTTAGCTTCGGCATTGGTTCATCCCGGGTTCCGGTTTCCCTTTCAACTCCGGACTTCAAACTGAAAATGTCAAATCAATTATTTAATTAAACCATATATATATATATATATATATATAATATAACTATCTTTTATAATATATATATATATTAACAAATATATAAAATAAAAAAATTACAACTATCATATAAATTTAATATTACTATTAAACCATAGTATATATATATATAATATATATATATATATTATTTAATAACATTAGTGAATTTTCTTTGCATGCATTCATTATTGGTCAGAAAATAGTGAAGGGAATTCCCAGC
>JABUQX010062932.1:0-2500 GCA_015478945.1 Trachelipus rathkii | reverse complement strand
AGATGTTACGAATTTTCTAAGAGAATAGATGTTCCGAATGTTCTAAGAGGATAGATGTTTCGAATGTTCTAAGAGGATAGATGTTCCGAATGTTCTAAGAGGATAGATGTTCCGAATGTTCTAAGAGGATAGATGTTTCGAATGTTCTAAGAGGATAGATGTTCCGAATGTTCTAAGAGGATAGATGTTACGAATGTTCTAAGAGGATAATGTTCGAATGTGTCTAAGAGGAATTAGATGTACGATCATGTTCTAAGCAGGACCTAAATGATCGTACGAATGTGTCTAAGAGTCGATAGATGTTCCGGACTTCATCGTTCTTAAGAGGGATTAGATTTACAAATGCTTCTTAAGAGGAGTAGAATGTTCAGCAACGTGTTCTACAAGAGGCCTAAGAATGTTCCGACATGTATCTCAAGGACGGATAGATGGTTCCGGATCACCATGATCTCCGTAAGAGTTCGAACTAAGATCCGCTCAGCCGGCACCACAGGAGTCCTGAGTATCAGAGGATACGCAAGCATGATTTCCGAATCCGCACATTAGCTCCTCTAATAAGCGAAACCGATAGGACTGTACCAAGATCGTCAGTCTAATCGGGAGTGAGGTGGATGAATCCGCAATCGTTCGTAGTCGAGCGATAGATGTTCCCGAAATGTTCTTATTTAAGCGAGGACTTAGATGCTTTTCCAGAAGATGCTCAATGCCAAGGATAGATTGTCTCACTGAACATGTATCTCAAAGGAGGGAATTAGATGTCACTGACAAGTCTTCTAAAGAGGATCTCACTAGCCCAAAATAGTCCTTCGCCAACTATGTCGTACCCTCACACGACGCGGATGACCAGATGTCTCCGATTTTGTAAAGAGTCGTCCCACATAAAAGCATATTGCGTCCGCAAAAATGTTCTAAGAGGATAGATGTTACGAATAGTCACTCTATAACAACCGATGACCATAGAGACCATCCGTTCCTGAATCGCGAGTGTTCTAACGAGGACTAGATGTTACGAATGCTAGAGGATAGATGTTTACAGAATGTTCCTAGGAGGATAGATGCGTTGTCCGAATGCCGTCTAAGAGGATAGATGTATCGAATGGTTCTAAGAGGATAGATTTACTGGAATGTTTCTAAGAGGATAGATGTTACGAATGTTCTAAGAGGATAGATGTTACGAATGTTCTAAGAGGATAGATGTTCCGAATGTTCTAAGAGGATAGATGTTACGAATGTTCTAAGAGGATAGATGTTCCGAAAGTTCTAAGAGGATGGTTGATTACCGCAATGTTTCTAAGAGGATAGATGTCCTAAAATTGTTCTACAGAGGATAGATGTTCCGACTTATGTTCTAGCGCAGGATAGATGTTCGAATGTTCTAAGAGGATAGATGTTCCGAGTTCTAAGAGGATAGATGTTCCGAATGTTCTAAGAGGATAGATGTTCCCGAATGTTCAAAGAGGATAGATGGTTTCAGATGTTATCTAAGAGCGAATAGATGTTCGAATGTTCTAAAGAGGATAAGAGTGCTCTCCGAATGTCTAAGAGGATAGATGCTCACGCAATGTATTCTAAGACGATAGATCTTCGAGACATGTATCTCCTAAAGGGCAAGCCGCGACGAAAGAAATACGTATGTTACGAATGTTCTAAGAGGATAGATGTTCCGAATGTTCTAAGAGGATAGATGTTACGAATGTTCTAAGAGGATAGAAATGTTCCCCGACGTTCTAAGCGTTAAGTAAACTTAGATGTTACGAATCGTATCTAGTAGAAGAAGTAAGAGAGACTCAGATATATACGAAATGTGTACATAAGAGGATAGATGAGATACAGAATTGTGCAAATAAGCAGTAATAGAATGTTGCACCGAAATAGTTATCTAAAGAGAAGATAAGAAATGTTATCGAAATATAAATCTAAGAGGATACCGCATGTTTCCGAATGTTCTAAGAGGATAAGAGTTCGCGAATAGTTACTAGAGGATTAGATGGTTTTCCCACGGAAATGTATCTTAAGAGGATAGCATGTAAACACGAATGTTCTAAACAAGAGGTATGATGTTACGTAAATATGTTCTAAGAGAGTAAGATGTTCCGAATGTCTAAAGAGGATAGATGTTACGAATGTTCTAGAGGATAATGTTACGAATGTATTACTCAAGAGGATAGGGATGCTTCCTTGAGAATGTTCTAAGAAGGATAGATATAAGATGTTTACGAATGTTCTAGTAAGGATTTAGAATGTATACCAGAATGTTGCTTAAGAATATAAAAGGTAGATAAGATGTTACATGTTTCTAAGAGAGCGATAGATGTTCCGAATAATGTTCTAAGAGGTAATGTCCGAATGTTCTTAAAGAGGATAGATGGTTCGAGAATGTTCCTAAGAGGAATGAGATAGATACGAATGTTCTAGAGGATAGATGTTTCCGAATGTTCTAAGAGGCATAAGATGTTAAAACGAAATGTTCTAATGAGCGGATAGCAATATGTTATACCGA
>JABUQX010062931.1:0-37141 GCA_015478945.1 Trachelipus rathkii | reverse complement strand
GTAAATAAAGTGCCTGAAACTTTAGCAAGGCATTATAAAAATTATGCTTTTTTTTACTGGAAGGATAAAAAAAAAATTACTTATCATTAAGTTGGTAAACTATGAGACGTAATGTGATACTTATAATAAAGATTAGGAGAAACAAAAAGCATTTCCTGCTTACTTCTAGAATTACTGATTAACTTTAACTTACTGCTACTTTTCATGTTTTTTACAGAATTGCTTGTCAATAATATAATAAAATAATAATAATAATCATAATATAATATAATTAATAATAATTAATAAAATAATAATAATAATAATAATAATAATAATAAAATAATAATTTAATAATAATATAATAATAATAAGATAATAAAATGATAATTTAATCAATATATAAGTAATAATAATACACAATTATAATAATTAAATAATAATAAAGGGTAGATTAAAATAAATTAATAAAAATGATAATAAAAATATGAATTATATGAAGGAATGAATAATTTAATAATAATAATCAATTAATAATAATAATAATAAACAGTTCTAAACTGCTAATAAGTAGGTCATCTTGAAATCGGATTAAGGAATAAAAAATAATGTAGTCTGATTTTATATTAAAGTTGTGAAATCTTAGTTAGCGCTCCGGTCAATAGAGAACGAAAAAAAAAAGAAAAGAAAACACGGCCATTGAGAGAGAGAGAGAGAGAGAGAGAGCAGAGAAGAGCTGAGGAAGGAGGAGAGAAGAGAGAGATGAGAGAGAGAGAGAGAGAGGAGACGCAGAGAGACGAGAGCGAGAGGAGAGAGTTGAGAGTGACGAAGAGAGCAGAGAGAGAGAGAGAGAAGAGAGGGAGAGGTGCAGGAGAGAGAAGAAGGGAGCGAGAGAGAGAGAGAGAAGAGAGAGATTAAAAAAAAAGGCTTGGACGAGAGAAGGAATAAAAAGGGGTCAAAAAATCAAACATAAGCCAAAAAACTATGTCTCGAATATGAGAGAAACAAACGAAGGAGGCGCCTATGAATCCATTCCGCAAAATGGACTTTCTGCTTCTGAAGGGGAAGCCCCATGAAATCTAGAGGATGAAAGGAATTTTAAAGCAGAGGAAATCTAGCACTAGCTCATTTGTTGAAAAAGGTTTTCTTGAGGAATGTTAATGGAAAATTAAAAAAAGGTCTCAATTTTACCAGGTTATTTTCAAAATTTGCACGAGTGTTTTCTCCTTGTATTATTTATGTTTTTTCTTTAAATTATTATTGAAAAAAAAACAAGCGTGTATGCCAACGATATACATGTGTCTTATAGAAGCATTCAAAAACATATTCCAAAAAGTACGAATCAGGAAGTTTAGAAATATTGTTTTAAACAAGGAATGTAATATAAAATTCAAAATAAATAGGTATAATAAACAACTAAAGTGTCCCTAAATATAATTTATCTCAAAAATCTTTAAAGAACTATTAGTATCGCCGCTAGTTATAGAGTTTACAAGATGAATAGAATCTCTTTCCTTTTCCTTCCCTTTTTTTTCCTTTTTTTCATATATATATTCTCATTTTTTCTTTTTTTTTTTTCTCTCTCCCTCTCTACTGCTCTCTCTCCTCTCTCTGCTCTCTCTCTCGTCTCTCTCTTCTTCTGCTCTCTCTCTCTGCTGCTGCGTCTGTACCTTCTCTCGTCCTCTTCTTCTTCTCTTCCCTTTCTATAAATATATCTATAAAAATTTAATATACTTTATATAGCCACGAAAGATACTTTAAAATTATATATAATATAATAGTATATATATATATAAGGATATATATATAATATATATATATATCTGATATGATATATATATATATATCATAATATATATATATATTATATTAATATATATATAGTAATATATAATATATATAATTATAGTATATAGTAGTATATATATATATATATTTATATAAATAATAAATAAAGTTTAATGTAATTATAATATTTATAAAATTATTTAAATATATTATAAATTGAAATATTTTATATATATATAATATATATAGGCGAGATCAGATATAATATACTGTAATATATTATATATATATATAGTAATATAATAGTAATAGTCTATTTTATTTCTTGAAAGCAAATAAAAAAAAAAGATTCAGGAAAGAACATGATTGCAAAAAGAATACATTTTTGAATAAAAATTCACCAAACTCCATAAGGCATAAATGAATAATTAGACATTTATATAAGTAGGTTTTATATCATGTTTTTTTTTTTCTTCATGTAGGCATTAAAATAGCTTTAAAACAAAGAATTAAGTTAATAAACTTTCCTGATTAATTTGCAATTGTTTTTTCACCGCGAAGATGGGGGAATGCGCGGGGGTGTCGAGACGTGGAACAATAGTTCACTCGGAAGAGGCCGGAAGCCGGCCTATATATATATAACATACTATATCATGGAGTATTATCTATAGAAGTATATAGTGATGATATATATATAGGTATATAGGTAGTAATATATTATTATATATATATATCATATATATATATGATTGTAATATATATACTAATAATATATATAATACCATATTTAAGTTTATTATTTACTTAGTATATATAGTACTTTACATAGGTATATATATATAACTATACTACTATATATATATAATATTATATATATATTATATTATAGTATAATATAAAAAGTATATATATATATATATTAGATATATATAGGGTATAATATTATAGTATATTACTGTATTATATATATATAGTGTATATATATATATATATTATATATATATATATATACTATTATATAATAATATATATATATAATATATATATAGTATATACATATATCAATAGTATTAGTACTATACTTAACTACTAATATTATATATATATAATAGTATAATATATAGTATAAAAAAAGAATCTATATATTATATATATATAATATGATACATATACATTATTATATATTAATATATATTATATATATATAATATATTATGATATATATTATATATATATATAATTAATATAATATAGTATATATTACATATATACTGCTACTATATATATATTATAAGGTACTAATATATAAATATATATTATAAGGTATATATATATAAATATTATATATATATATATATATAAATGATTAGTATAAATATATGTAGGTATATTATATACGATATATATATATAGATATATATTATATATAGGATATATAATATGAGTTATACATATATATTATACACTCCTCCTTTTTTAACAATATAATATATATATATGATATATATATATATATAGTAATACTTAGGAAGCAAATAAATTAATATATAACTATTATATATATATTTATATGACATTATACTATATATATTATGATGATATATATATAGTATATATATATAGATATGATATGATATATATATATATATAATATATAGTACTATGTATTATATATATATTGTTAAACAGAAAGGAGAGAAGGCAGTTCCTGATGTTGCAAGAAAAGAAATAAAAATAAAAAAATAAGGAGATAATACTTCCAAAAAAATACTTTTAGATATAAGACTTGCTATAATTCATAATAATGAATTTATTGCGTAAGGAATCTGGTTGCATTTTTCTTTTCTTTGTTTTTCAAAATACATGTTTCAATATTGATTCCGTAAAAATATGCATTCGTAAATAATCCGTGATGATATGCTTTGCACTGCGTTATTATGCATATTTTTAGAAAAGCATTTGCTTTCTGCAATAAATTGCTTAAGGGGATGATTCGCGAAGATCAAATAATAATAAAAAAGAAAACATCTTTGAACTTTTTTTTTTTTTCTTTCCGTTAACTTTCCTCAGGAAAACTTTTTCCAACTCTGCCATTAAAAAAACAAAACGAGATATTTAAAAAAAAAAAAGATGAAAATTTCTCTTCTTTCAAATTCCTTTTTAACACGCCGGAGATTTCATGGGGCTTCCCGCTTCAGAAGCAGAAGTCACTCTTACGGAATGGATTTCATAGATGCCTCCTTTTTTGTCCTCTCATTGTTCAAGACACATATTTTAGGCTATATTTTCTTGGGGGGACCTATTATATTCGTTATTCTCTTTTTCTTAATGGCTGTTTTTATTTTTGATTTCTTTTTTATTTTATTTATTTGTTTATTTAATTTTTGTCATTTATTTATCTATTCTATTTATTTAAACTACTTTAGTTTATTCAATTCTATGGTTTTAATTTTAAGGGGAGAGGAAAGAGAATTTCTTCGAGTGAAAAAAAACCTCTGAATTAAGTAAGAAATTCATTTAATATTATCAATTTCCACGGAATATAAAAATGTGAACAAGAAGATTTATTATATTATTATTATTATTATTATTAATTTAATTCATATTATTATATTATTATTTGATTATTGATTATGATATTATTGATTATTGATTGTAGTTAGTCTATTCATTGATTATTCAGTTCATTTCTTATCAGCAGTTAAACCATTAGTTGATTATTAGTTAATATTATTAATTCTATGATTATGATTATGATTTATGATTAAGATTTTATTATTATGATTATGATTGATTATTATTATGTATATTATTATTTGATTATTATTATTATGATTATTAGTATTATTATTGTGGATTATTATCTATGTATTGATGTGTTGTTTTTACACTTGCTGTATCTTTTATTTTGATTTTATTGTGTATTTTTATTTTCATTATATTAATTAGTATTATATGGGTATTAATCTAATTAGCTCTCACTATGTGACTTATATTGATTTACTTGAGATCCTAGAGTTAGTTAGCTCTGAATTATTATTGTACTCGTTGTCTCCATCTATTGAGGTTGATTGATGTATGTATAGGTTGATTTAGTCTAATGTAATAATCTTAGTCCTATTGATTTAATATTATTCAGTCTGATCTACATTAAATTGCAATTAAATTATTCCGATGCGTATCCCGGGTATATGACAGTATGATTATTGTGTCCATGTTTTTGCGGGAGTCAGTGTTTAAGTGATGTGCCACGTAGTAGTGGAGTTCACTCGCCGCGCTTTAATTTGACTGTCGACGTTGCACAGACGCACTGACTTGGTATGTGATTATGGGTTATAGTTAATCGTGTAATTATACAAGGGCGAGGGATTAAGGAGGTTTAAGTATGAGTTTTAATAATTAGAAGTGTTTGATTTAAGGAGAGTCGAGTTGTTTATTGAATAATCTGTGTTTAATATTAATGGAGATTTATTTATTATATTATATTTGATTATTGTTTAAAAATTTTTGCTTTTTAATGGTTCAATTGAGAGTTAGAGAACTACATCTTAATGTCATCAACTATGAATTTAATCACAATGTTGTGGGTATTAAAATGTTACCGAGTTTCTCACAAGTCAAAAAGTTTAATAATGTCATGAGTTAAATAGCATTTTTGTATTTCTTCTATGATCTCTAACATCTGCCCATTTTATTTATGTAGTCTCTTTGTTAATTTTATAGACCTTGTGGGAGAACTTCTTGTTACTGATCTGAGAGTCATTTAAAAACACAGCTCATCTGTGCGTAGTCACTGGCCTGAGTACTCATACCGCGTGACTATATGTGCAGTGAGCCGTTACGTCCGGGCCGCTAGGTAGCCCGTAGTATATAGCCCCCTAATCCACCGCTACCCCCCCCGTCGCCCCGGCCCCGGGGGGGTCCGCGCCCCTGACGGGGACGCAGCACCGCTCATATAGGCGCGCTAGTCAGTCACCTACGCTAGTGAGGGGGCGCTCACACCTATACGGTGAGCGCTATATACCGTAACGCGTGATCAGGGCGCCTATCACTAAGTGAGGCGGTACTGTACCCTATGTAGCGCCCCTTCAGCGGTAGCTTGGCCCGCGTTTAGTAGTAGTAAATTGACCGCCCAGACGTAAGGGCGCCCTGATGAATAATATATATATGTATATATATATTATCAGTGAGGGGTACGCCGCCCCGGGGTAGGCTCACGTCACCTAATGACGTTGCTATAGGTACGTGATATACGACCGCCTCACTTCAGCTATCATAGTGAGGGGGGACGGGCTACCCTAGCGGGCCGTATAATACTACAGGCGGTAGTATTACGGTATAGCCCAGCCATGAGTATATAGATGATGCCCACGTATCAACTCATGCTTGAGTCTGTTTTCCGTATGCTTAAATCTAATCAATGACTACTATTTTTAAGGGCTGTATTAGTAAAGAGAAGTTACTGTTTCTATACTAATAATGCTGTCTTTCTGATTTATCAATACACAAAGAAAAAGTTGACACAAAAATAAAGCCAAAATCTGTGATGTACAATTGTGCCATCTAGAATAAAATTTAATAATTGTTTACTCCGGTTCAACTCTATGATTAGAGTAGATTTAAAACACACCACATAATAAGGAATTTTAAATCGAATTACAAAGGTTATTTAATTAGATTTTAATATAATTAAAAATAATAATACTTGTCATATATAAATATGCAATTATAACATACCATTATTATGAAAATGGATTGCGGCTATAATCTATAATCATAGCCTTATCGGGGTATGTTGTTCTTGTCTTTAAGAGGTGCGTTTAATTCTTTAAAAAGGAATTAAGTAACTTGCAATTGTTATGAAACATCTTTTGTCTCTAAGCATTTCGTATAATATAGAAAAGATCCTTTATTTAAATATTTTATATTATATGAATTTAAATAAAATAAATATAAAAAATAAAATTTTTATATAAATATCTCAACTAATAAAATTGCTTATCTTACTTTATTATTTTTTTAATAATATATATTTAAATATATATATATATATATATATATATATATGTGATTACGGGCATACGTAGCGGCTATACCGCCCCGCGCCTAGCCATTAGTGCATACGTGCACATAGCGGCGAGGCGCGTATATACCGTAGCCTGGGCGGACCGAGTCACTAATTCAATGAATCACGTAGCTAGCGTACGCTACCCTTACGCTAAAAGTACGTCATACCCCCCCCCTAATACGCCGGTACTGATGATATATATATAAAGTGAATCGTAAATCCACCTAGAGTTATAATAACGCGGATGATATAATCACAAACGAGTAGGTCCGGTAGGCTCCTCGACCGCTACGCTACTGATGAGTGAGTGTGGATAGCTATAGTAGTTCACTCATCGCGCCATAATATAATCAGTGCGTAGTATTGATCAGGACTACGCTCAGAATGAGTAGATAGTGACTAGAAGGTGAGGGTATACTACAGTAATAGTGAGGTAGAGGGCCGCGGACGTATAAGCCCGTATCACTCACATATAGTATAGTAAGTAAAGTGATAGTATATGAGCTTAAGGTAGCTATGTAGCCTGAGGGATGCGTTGAGTGATATTACGTCCCCTGAGTCAGCCGGCTGATCGAGATGTTGAAGATACGTACGGGTTGCAGTAGGCACTGTCACTCGAGAGAGTAGTGCACCATTCACGCAGATACATAAACGGTCCATCGTGGTACCAGGCGGTCCTGACAGTATGATAGTAATGATAAGGCATTCACCCCTATTTACAAAGATTCGAGGGCGTTAGAAACTATAAGCGTACGCGGGTGAAGGGGGGCTGACCGATAAGTATGAGTGGGGCGTCCATCAGAGGTCATATGTCTATCACAGTGCGATAACAGTTGGCTCAATGAAGCCTGGAGCCCCATACGGCGAGGCGCTCGGCACGGCCCATAGTGAGTACGGTATGAAAAGTACATTTAGAGACCCCGCCTGCGGTATCCAACTCAATATAATAGTGAATTTGAGAGCATGAATACCTCACCAAATCCATCCGGAGGTATATGTTACATAATACGTAGGGGTGAGTAATGGGACCATATGTCATATAGTAGACGTATCCACCTGATGTATGCGCTACCCCAACACGTTCTACCTAGTAGTTTACAGTGAAGGATATAGTAGCCTCAATTATACCGAGGGGTGATAGCAGTTGACCATAATTAAGGATCGCCTCAACGGTTATAGCTGGACAATGGGAGTAGAAGTATCTCAAAGCCTTGAAGGAACCAGAATTATGATGAAATATTTAATTGAGGATAGGTGAAGATAGAATGACCCGCGGGGGTGTGGGGGGTGGTACCAGTACGTACGAGGGAAGACAATAAATAAAACAACGTCGTAGTCATACCTCAGAATAGAATAGCTATAGCGTATGACAAAGTATGAAGTAGGAGCATTAATTTTTGAAAAATTATATTCCAAGATGAGGATAATGGCCTATATAGAAAGGCTGTATATTATGTCGCGGTAACTGTGTCATAGGTAGCTATGTATGGAATTATGTAGGAACTGTCCAGACATAAACTCGAGAGCGAATGTATACTCAGATAGAGGCGCATGTAGGATAAGTCAGGAGCGTTAAGCCTTACTTCCGATAATGATCTGCTTCAACGTTGGTGAAGTGAGGATGGAACAATTGTCTTTCTCTTGCCTCTAAAGCTGAAGGATAATACTTCAGATGTCTCTAGTGATTAATTTAGTACTCTCAGAACCAGACGTAGGAGATACTAGGCTTCATCGAAGCTTTAGTTGCTATATGAATTAATATTTGTATCGAGAAATGATAATCTCAGAACTGCTTTTGTAGTTTGCGTACATATTATGAGTGTAACTACTAGCCATTACCTCTGAGAAAGTGATCATATCATTATAAATTACTACCATGTGAATAGAGTGAATTAGCTAGAAAAGCCTTGGGTCAAGTTCTGTTGTAAGAGGTACTAATTATAGGAGTATTAGACTGAACTCATTATCTTTTATACCGGCAGCGACATATCGATAGAGACGGTGAGTCACCTCTCTCAGGACTCTTCCTCCATAGAGAAGATTGCGCAAGGTGCTGGGTAAGATAAACTGATATCAAATAGATCGAAGATATGTGCAAACTAGAATCTAGAATTCGCCTGCGCTGGTTTGGCGGGAGTAATACTTTGACAGAACATCGTAAGGAGAGTTTGGCTTCTCATAGTTGTAAATATCTATTGATGTGAACGCCCAAAAAATTCTCCGTGGAATGACACAACCTATACTGTACCATGATTCTATAACTCGGAGATAGGAAAACAGTTGTTGCATCGAGGTTCGCCTATCTCACAATCAAGAGCATGTGTCAAAATGGTTTGTGTTGTGTGTGTTTTTATAAAGAGCATAGTAGAATCACTTAGAACTGCTCTGGAAGTACGAAAATATAGTGACAGACAGTAATAAACTCAATATATAAATGGTTAAATGTGAATGATTATATCTCTCGGAAGGAGCTAGAGTGTAATCTCTTAGAAGGGAAACATTAAAGAGATTATGGAGATAACATAGTGACAAACGGGATGAAGTACAAGATTCATAATAGTGTTTCGTGTAGCGTTTGTGTCCTAGGTGTTGATCGTGGTGAAAGGCCAGGTTTACTTTTAGCCACCTGAGGCTAATCACCTGTTATTATATATAATTATAGCCATAAATTCATATTAGGGGTGGTACTGGTGGTATCAGTTGGACATTATAACTTGGGAGCGGGTGTCGCCGTCAGAGAAAGAAGAGTGACGTAGTGTCTGCGTCGTCCAGGAATACCATCCGCTGCGGATCCGAGAGGGATCGGCGGTGCGATGCGAGAGGGACCACCAGCAACCCACAGTCATGAATATGCGTGCCTATCGTCGAGGGCCTAATTTAGATCCAAGAGGTTGTGAAGGAAGAATATACACTACGATGAGATGTCTCAGTAGGTACGAATCATATAAGGCTATGGTTACCAAGCGAACCGGTATGGGGTGATTGTTGGTGTGCTCCAGGGATTGATTAGCAGAGGCTGTTGGCAGGGACCCAGCGAAGTCAGATTACTGGTGGAAAATAAATGAGAGCATAAATGAAAAACAGTGTAATTAAGAAAGGAGGCCGTGTAAGATAAGGTGATACTATTAGAGGGATGCATAATTAAGTCCCTCTAGAATTGATTCTTTTGTTAAAAAGTTTTGATGACTTTTGTTGAAGAGGTGCAGAGAGATCGTAGGCACCATCCAGTTTGGAGTTCGTCTATTTAATGGGTTTCCGTCCGGTGTATCTATGGGAAGGACCCGTGAGAAGTTGTTGAGCGAATTAGGCATTTCCAAGATACAAAACAATTTCTAGAACGTCTCTCTCACTCGGTTGAAACGTGTCACAGTTTCTTGCACAAAAACTAAGATAGCTTGACCTTTCTTGTATATCTTTGTAGAAAGCACTGTAATTCACTCTATTAAATAGGGAAACGAAAAGGATCCAGAGGTTAGTGTAATCTCAACACTTTTTACTGACAAAGTTAAAACTATATCAGGATGTTGCAATTTAAAAGCTAGAATTTTTGAGATTAAAGAAGGAGGCCGCACCTCACACAAGGAAAGATGGGTAAGCGTGATAGACGTCTGGTGTTCAATAGGAGAGCACACCATGCACCCTGGACTCTAATAGCAAGAATAATCACCAATTCTGGAACCATATACCAATTACGCACTAGGTCTTCATACACAAGTTAGTGATACAATTATAAGGGTAGACATCAAGGGAGCACCTTCACTCAAAAGACCCTCTCAGTAACAGCAAGAATCGAAAATGAGGCAGCATGAAAGAATGATCACTATAAGGTCGTGTCCTGACTGGTCTAAGCGAGCTTGAGGAGGGAAAGTGAGACAATTGCTAACCCATGCAGATGTAGAGAGACCGCTTGTGTATTGCTCTGAAATCGTAGATGCTATGCAGGCAAGGGATAAGAGATATCACAAGCCGATGGGTATAAGTAAGCCGGCCGAATTTAGTTTTTGCTGTTTCGTAACGCGACGGCCTGGCTGTAGGGCTCCTAGTCTGTTCTGCAAGGATACTATCAAAGATGAAATGAAATTCTGGTAGGTTGTGTTACCCTATTTCTCTCTCAGGTTGAACATTGAAGGCAAAATAAAGCTCTAGAGCTAGTCTCTAGTCCTCAAAGAGCTTACATATTGTAGGTAGCATTATATCAGATACAACACGCGAGTATCTAGTAGCCCTCCGATTACGCGTTTTGATTAAGGAAGAACGCTGTACTTGTGTTAGGGAGATGTTTTCAGTACCAACAGCTGTCAGGTTGGTGTGGTATTTTTATTGAAGCGATCGGCGACACGAACGGGTACTACCCACTGAGCAAACGGGCGGATGGTAAGATTTCCATTTACGCACATACTTCTAAGGTGATATGAGAATAAAGACTCCAATCTTAGCTTCAAGATTCGAATATATACATCCACCCATAGGTTCGACGGTCAGGGCTTCATTCAGCAACCGCAACTATGTTCAGGTAGAAAGTAGTTATCAAAATAATCATACAAGGAATTGACGCATTGAGGCGATGCATGTGGCTGACAAGAAGGTCCAGTAGTAATATATACAAAAAAAAAAGCGAAAGACTCCCTAGATAATTGACGTGAGGGATCCTGAGTAGCTGCACATCTCGCATATCCCACATTCATCTGTGGCGTAGAACTCAGAAGAGAAATCCTGGGTATTAAGAAGTCGCCGGTACAAAAGGTATGATACCCACAACAGCTTCTCTCTGTAATGACGTCGGATCTCGCGTGCTAAGTGATAGAAAGATCAGACCGTAGGGCGTGTTAGCAGTGGCAATAGGTCAATCACCTTAGAAAGTAAGGCTATACCGTGGAGGAAAGTAACTTAAAATATAAACACTATGAGTAGACTTACGATAAACAAGAGAGAGCCAGCAGGAACGGCATATCTGGCCAGAGATGTTAAGTGAGCGTGCGAACAGTGAGAAAAATATATGCATGATCCCTTAAACAGAGTTAATTCAAGAATGAAGCAAGAAGTCACTGCCGGAGAAATAGAGTATAAATGTAATCTATGAAATCATGGTAAAGATAGTAGATCTCAAGAGGTTCAATCCGGAATCCATGCGGGAGTTTTGCACTGCCACAAAGGGGAATGCAAATAATGGAAGCCCAGTAGAGGGAGGACCACACCTCCTGCACCTTATGTGCATACCATAGATGATAAACGCCAAGTAAATTTTCCGAAGTATAGCTACTCTATCACTGTTCACAACGAGGAAGAATTTTATAAAAAGGTCAGTTCGTGAGTGTCAACGATCTCTGAAGTCAATTGAAAGTTCTGCGAGACATCAAGGACTATTAATTAGAAAAAAAGAGTAATTCCGGGAGTTAATAATCAATATTTGGGTTGCACAATTTTACACATATATCTAGTCATATGAAATTATAGGAACTATTAAACAAAAGAAGGAGTTTCTACAGCAATATTTTGTTATCTTGAAGTAAAAATAATAGAAGTAATAATTGTTGAGCAAAGTGTACATTATCAAATCAATATGCTATGAACATCATTAATGGATATATTTTATTATTATAAGTAGATAAAATATATAGTAACTTACTAAGGTAAATATATAATAAAATAGTATAAATGAAAAAAGAAACAAGATCTGTAATGACAGAAAAACAGGCAAAAGCAGGAGAGGAAATTAAGAGAGAATGTTTTACTAATATGGATGAGCTAGAAGTAGTGAGAACGGTAGCAGGTAAGGGATAGGTAAGCAGTTTACAGACACGAGAAGATGAGAACTAGATTGGCGAAATTTGTGACTGAGAAATAGATACACGCAGTAAGGATGACTGGCATCTCGGTTGTTTGGCCACAAGGATGACAGTAAGACGCGAAACGAGTCCCCGGCGATGAAGATATGAGAGGAGAGTGGTGCCACTGTTTCATTTTTGATAGAACTTGGAGTAAGAATGAGAGATAAAGCAGACGGAAATCCGTTAGTTGGTGTCTTGCCACAACAGGGGCCTGACAAAGATCTGTTTGGGGCAATTGGCAAGGGACGGACAGAGCTCCCCAATTTTTTTGATAGAAGTTCAGTTTGATGGAAGAGTGGAGAGAAATATACAGGATAATAGTGGTGGCTCAATCATCGAGAATACATATTCTCGCTCGGCACAATTATCCAAAATGTGTACTCTTAAATAATCCTGTAGTAAAACAAGGCCATAGAACAGCATTATCATTTGTGCTATGTGTGAATATCACGTTTTTTATGCAACATTGCTCCCATCGCATATTTTACAATTATTTGAATGATTACATACAGCTCATGCTAATATACATTTCAATATGATATTTGGCTACACGACTCATGCACCGGCTGAAAGAAAGATTAAGTGTCCAATATCCTGACGAACAGGACAATAGCTCTAATAGTATGAATTTATTTCGCGGTGGCAAGCAGTAGGCGTTTTCTTTGCATGATCATTAACGAGACGAGCGAGATATTCGTTCTGTTTAATAAGAATAATAAATTAGAAAAATATTAACTTACTTGGTTGAGAGATTGCATTTGTCAACTTTCAATCGTGAAACATATTTCGCATTAGAAGGTCTTATGTTATATATTTTTTTTGCTTCATTTAGAGCTATATCCGACGTTACTTCTTTCTATAAAATAAACACCTTCTGATCTTTTTCAGTACCTACACTGCGCACCTAACATCCCTATGCAGTATTAAGTAATTTAGCGCCATATGTATATATTTTCCTGCCGTGGCGTATATAGATCTTTGATGTAGCACGTCGAGTAGTGGTAATTGATGTTCAATGAATTGAGGGGTGACTTCCCTTATTGGCAGAAGCAGCAGAAAATTCACTTGTTTAGCTGTGGGCCATATTGACAGTCAGGAGTGATATAGAAAGGATTGGTAGCAAATGTTTTCGATCATATATTCAGGCACCGCGCGTGTCTTTTGAGTAGGAAGTATACTTCGTTGTGTGTGTCTCTTGACATTGTTCGAGACCAAATTTTGTAGGCTAAGACTGCTGTTTTGTGTTTTCCGAGGCCATTATCCAGAGGAGTAGTGACCTAGAGTCGTGTGAAGCGCATAGGTATACTCTTAGTGACTATCTACCTATCCGCGTGTCTCTACGAAGCTCTCCATTCGGTATATTATGCATTCCTGTGACAATTTCCCTAGATTAATGTGTGTGTGAATATTGATTTAGTTCATTTAGTTTTAAGGCTATTATTCATTATGTCTTTGTTTTTAGTATTCTATTATGTTTTTGTGATACCTAGTTGTTTAATCTTGAAACATGAAACGTAGATGAATATATAGTATGATAATTATGCGAAGTATGAGTGGGAATATTGTACCAATAGTTTCGAGTCATCCCGGAATACAAAACTTTCATTACGGAAATAGAGCTTATTGGGACGCCTTGCTATATGTCACCATTTCAAGGGGAGGTGCCAGACTTCATCGACATTTCTAGCGGTTCTATGTACTAACGTGTGTCAGGAGAATAGTCCATCTAGACCGGATATATCAATTATTGATTGGTAGTATATTATGAAGTATTATGTGTAATAGTATATTTAATTATTATTATTATATATGTGAATAAGTACAGATCATTGGTACTTTATTAATTATAGGTTCATGTATTTTAATTACTGATTTAATAGTATTAGAGCGTTATGTGATTATGTGATGTATGTATTACCTAGTTATAGTTTAATATGTAATTATTCATAGTATTGGGATGTAGAGGTTATAGTCGCGTATATTATTATTGGATTATTAGTTATTTTAAATTATGGTCATAAGGTAATAGCATGGATTAATTATTAATTTATATATTGAGATGTTAATTGGATTGTAGTTATTAGTTAATCAATATGGTATTAGTTGATTATGTATATATATTGTTATTGATGTGTATGACTTGTGATATTAGATTCACTATTAATATATTTTATTATTATTATGCCATTATATGTATATGAGATGTATGATTAGTGAGTATATCATCTTATAGGTTGAGTCGATGAGTGATGTGATGTGAGTAATATATAAAGGAGATCACGTACAACAGTTCTAAAATGTTCAGTTATTCGTGGCGAGTGTAGGATCGTTAGTAGAGCTTCGAATTACTGATATATAGGTGATAGTGGTACTCTCCAATTGATATAGTTATCCGTAATGTGATATAGTTAATTAGTCATTATTGATGTATGAGTGTTCATTGTGAATTGTAGTTGGTTGATGTAATGGTGTATTGATGTTATGAGTAAGTTATTGGGATGTAGTTATCTGAGTTATGTAATTTTAGTCGTGTGGCACCTCTATCACGAAGATACTCGCAGTCTCTTTATAATCCTTTATTATTCACCTTTAGTGCTGGAAGGAATAATATATGCTTGCCAATTATATTGCGATTACCAGTTGCTCTCATCTATGAGTAGATGTGAATGGCGGCGGTGGAGGCTGTGACTTTCTTATGTAATTATGATTATTGAATGGGATTCAGAATTCTAGTTTGATATGTTTATTTTTCGTGGCACTCTCAGGGTAATTTGATTGATTAATGATGTTGATATGATATTCATGTATATGTGGTTATACTAATTAATTTTGGAGTTAAATTTGTATTTTCAGAGGATATATAAATAAGTTGATTCGTAAGTGGTAATGTAAGTAGATGAGTAGGATAGATGTGGTGATTTAGTATGCTGATAATGTTGTTAGAAAAGAGTGGGGCAATAGTACATATATTATAGAGTTTGGACTTCTCATTATATTGACGGAGTAAGAATCTAATTAATAGTAATGAAAGTGGATATAGTTAATAAAGGTTGAGAAATGTGGGAAAGTGGTATTGTGAGTGTAAATTTTGTTATTAGGTATATTGATTATTAGATTATTAGGTTATTTGGGGGATATTTATTAAGTGGTATTGCAAGTGAGTATGTTATTAGTTGGTATTATTATGATTTATTGACTTATGTTATGGTAGCGATGGGATTATGAGGTTATAATTTAGTAATTCATTTATATGGTGTTATTTCTATTTGCGAGTTGATGATTTATGTGAAGTTAATGGATAATTGTAGAAGGTTAGGAGTTAGTCTGTTGGGGAATGGGAAGTGGTAAGGAGTTTGTATTGTGATATACTATTTTAGTATATATTTATAGTTATTAGTTACTATTTATTATTTAGAATTGAATGATTATGATTATTATTATATTATTTCATAGAATGTTTATAATTATTTATTATTAATATTATTATTGTATACTTATTGATATTATTATAAATCGATTATTATTATAAGTATTATTTATATTGATTAATATAGATATATTGATATTATTATTAATTAGTGATAGTGGAGTAGTAGTAGTAGTAATGAAGTGTGAGTTTTTGTGTAAGTAGGCGTAAGTAGTTTTAGTGTATGTATGTAGGAGTAGTGGAGTAGTAGTAGTAGTATAGTAGGTGAGTGAGTAAATCCTGGTGGTAAGCAGTAGTAGTAAAAGAGATAGTAGTAGTAGTAGTAATAATAATATAATGAAAATGAGTACTAATTCTAACAACAATAACAATGGTAAAAGTTGATGATACGTAGCGGGTCAAAAGTAAGAAACAAGTTTGTGATATGGGTGTCATTGAGTAAGTGGTAGTGAAGTCTCCATTGTGGTTGGTAGTAGTAGCCTGGTTTTGCGGTCTTAACGGGTGGGGTTGAACTAATCATGACACTATGTTACTCGTATAGATTATAGTGAGAGCGCATAGAAAGCTGAAAATGTATTGTTTTCAAAAAAAGATATTGTTGTAAACGCAGTTATTGTTGCGGGTGTTTGACCAATTGTACACCATCTATAGGTTTGGGTTGTTTTTTTGTTGGTATGCCTCTTCCTTTTATTATGCTTTAATAATTCTATGATAGATTCTACCAGTTATTACTGGATTTGCTGCTCAAATATGGTGTTTATTTGAGTCGTGAGTGGAGCATCTCTAAATGTTGAAGGAATATTTAGAATATAGTGTCTACACTTCTGTATTATATGAATATTGTAGTATTGTGTGAGAAATAGGGAAGGGTATCGGTAAAGGGATATGGTGGTGAGGTTGTAGACCCGTATTAGGATGGGTGCCATCTGGAGGGAATACGGTTGTAAGGAGTTAGATCGATTTGGTAGGGATATTATAATCTGAATGATGTTACGCTGGTAATATATGATATGATAATGAAATGAATAGATAGTGAGAGCTTGCAGACCAGTTGGATATATAAGGTGGTATAGGGGACTCATTCATGTAAGTAATGGTATTGAGATGATGGAGTGGTCGACCTTCTCACAAATAGAAAAGGGGATATGGGTGGATATAGGTTATATTATACAGGTTTATGGATTTTGTGACTGATTTGAGTATCGGTGGTAGAGAAAGGATGTAGATATGGAGGTAATATAAGGTGTGAGTTAATATGTGATCTGTGGAGAGGAAGAGGTACATTAGCTGTAGTTGGAAAGATTAATACAATTACATTTTAAGTAATACTACATAAAGTGAAGATGGATTACTCTCATACCAGTAGTATACATTAGTAGTTAGTTATAGAGTTAGGTAAGAGAAGGGGGGTTAAGAGATGGTGGGTCGAATGAAGAAGTATAGTGGATATAGGTATGAGTTACTGGTAATTCATGTGTGGTTTGGTTGGAACGGAATGTAGAGTAATGGTGTGATATGTATGGAGCATTGTGATTGGATTGTGAGTAACAGTGAATAGATTACTAGGTATAGAATAAAGGGTATTAGGAGAAGATGGGATATGGTATAATATTGTGTTGATATGTTATATAGTGAGAAATAATATAAAGGATTATACGTATAGATAGGGTAGTAGCGGTATGGGATAGATGGAGAGAAAGGGTGATAACGGATAATGGTAAATATAAATAGTGTAGAAAGAAGAAGGTTAAAAATTTAAAGAGTGGAAGAAGTTAATATATAGTGTGCAATGAATTCATAGCCAAATAAAGGCTTAAGTTAATGTATAGATAGCGCTCTCGCTTCAGTAATAATTCGGCTTGAATTAGTATGAATCAAATGAGTTGATACTGTATATAGAATCTGTAGAGTAAGTATATCATATGAAGGATAGCATAAATAGTTAGTATTAGTTGCAAAGGAATGTGTGTTTGGATGTGTCATTTAAATTTAGGAAGTAATGCAAATATGTTATAACACGTAAATGGTGGATATAGTTGATAAGCGAAAATTGCGTCATCGAATTTGAATATCAGAAAGTGATAAAATAAATAGAAAGTATATGTATAGGTTATATTGAATATTGTACATAAATAAGTACAAATGATGAAGAGTTTATCAAAAAGTTAATAAATAAAATGGGTTTATATATATATATAAAGGAGAAATAAATAAATATACAAAAGGGGCATACGTAGTGTGAGAAAACATAAGACGTGGTTATAATGATATAACTAAGTTTTGAGTAAAGTATAAGTATAATGAAAATTAATGAGAGTAGGATACATTAACATATTATACGGGAATATAGTGATATAGACTGGCTTACTGGAAGGTAAAGCGTAGCGATAAATATTTAATAGAAAAATGATTGGAATTAAAATGGGGAACTGCTAGAATTAGATATGAGTAAAATAGTAGGGATGGTGCTTTTGTAAGCTGATGAAAATGGTGTGAGAGGAGTGTGGAAAGAACATTACGAAAATCTGCACAATATTATCAGTAACGAGAATGTGATAGTGAATGTGTGTGGGTTTTGATGGTTTGCAAGGGAACAGGAATGAAGTTATTGTGGGATGAGGATTATTTAGGTAGAGGAGGGAGGGTAGACTCCGAAGGGGCAGGGGACGGGGTCAGGAGCAAAGGTGGCAAGAATGGTAAAAGGAGTGCTGGGCACGCGATACAGAGGTAGGGAAAATGGGGACTGAGATGAAGGGGGATGTAATCCATAAAGATGCGTAAGGACAAGGCGGAAGGGGATAGGGTATAGGTGAGGGGTAGGGTTGTATAATATTGGAAAGTTCCCTCCGGTGAAAGTTGTTGTTATAAGTTTAAGAGCGTTATCTATTATAGGTCTAGAGAGGAGGTTACGCTGTCCTCAAGAGTGAATTAGAAAGAGATACCGCGGCTACTATTATCAGAGGTTAATGTATAAGTTAACCTTTAGTTATAAGGGTATTCATTCACGATGTTAAGGCGATGGAGATGACCATAATAAAAGGGGAATCTTGTTAGTGATGAATGTAATATTACAGTTAGTACTAGGGATAATTAATGACTTAGTGATAATCTTGATGGTGTTGTGACGCGAGAGGGTAGTGATGGAGCTTTTAGAGTAGAATGTGTCCATGACTTCCTGGTAAATAATAGTGATCGAGTGCTATAACTTACGATATAGTGATCTGAGGATACTACCCCGTAATTGAGTGAAGTAAAACAAGGTT
Source organism: Trachelipus rathkii (assembly GCA_015478945.1). Lineage (NCBI taxonomy): Eukaryota > Metazoa > Arthropoda > Malacostraca > Isopoda > Trachelipodidae > Trachelipus > Trachelipus rathkii. Next base: position 17,788 of record JABUQX010062931.1, on the reverse strand, counting down.
GCGTTTAGTAAAGTGGTTAAGAGAGATGTGAATGATGGGTCGAAATCTTTTTATACATTGAAACAATATATAATGATTGAGTAGATATAATAATGATATAGGTTGTAAAGAATAGAAGAAGTTAAATTATTATTATTAGGAGTTTTAATAGATTTACATAAATACAGAGGTTATATTGATATGAAGCCAGTTAATGGAAATTAATATGTATGGTCAGATATTAGGTAGTATATAATATGATAGTGTTAATGGGGGTATTATCTTGCTAAATAAATGGATATATAATCGAGAATATAGATTATGATACGATTAAGTGTAATAGAGCATAATGATATATGTAGATATTTATTATAACTACTAGTTGTCCAATCGGTTGATTGGGATTTAAGGTAATTAATATAGAGTTGAGGAGTGAGATCAGTAGTGTGGTTTATGGTCTCTTTGGTATTCAATATGTATTAATGGATGGGAGTTATGAAAGAATTTCGAAGTAGGGGTATAGTAATTATGAGGTCAGGGTATAAATGGTGATGTTAATTAAATTGATGGAGAATAGATATAGGTAGATATATGTGAGTGGAGGAGGTATTTGACTATATATCCTATATTACTACTAAATTGAATATGTCAGGGAATGGATAGTTGGTTACTGTTTGGTGTAGGCGATAATCATGCAGACGAGTTCGAATAGATGAGAGCATATGGTATATACCGCGAGGATGAAGTGTGTGGTATGAGGTAATATAGGTAAAAGGTAAGTGGATGATTTGGAATAGGTGTTAAACGTATACTCGGCCTAAGAAGGTAGGATGATAGGGGATGGTGGGATGACTCTTACCGGACCAAGTCTACTTAAAAGTATGAATATATGTCTGAAGCTAATGGGGCGTTGGAGGGCGTCATTGGTAAGCCACTGACCGTCTGTGAAGTATTATGATAAGTATAGTTTGAATACTAGGCGGTATTCGGTGGATGTGAAAGAAAGGAAGACGTGATGAAATAGATACTCGCTGAGGTAAGAAAATATAGTAGTAGGAAAGTTTTAGTGTAAAAAATGGCCAATAGGAGAGGCTGTATTTCTGTATGCTCTCTCATTTTATATTAAATCGGAGTATGGTTGAAATGTTTAAGACTAAATTCTTCTATTGTGATTAGTGCTGCTGAGAGCTGGCCTTACATTAGAGTAGGTGAGTTGATAAGGCGTTGAGCGCGTGTGAATACTTAGAGATGTATGGATTAGTTGAGACTGATGGTTATGATGATTAGAATTTAAATATATCTAAAGTAATCTTAGAACATGTGTGTGCAGTGAGATGGATCAAATCTTATATGGGGCATTGCGTTGCCAATAAGTAGCTTGAGGGGAAAGGTAATTTAATTTAAATGGTATGGTATGAGGGAAGAGAGTCGTCATTGGAGTTATGAGGGTTGTGGTCCGGTGTGGAATATGCAGAGAGGGTGGTGAAAAGTCGCTGACAAGGACGGAATATAGATGAAGAGTGTATGGTATTGTTGAAGAAATTGTGGTGTTTTGTCACGTGAAAGAGGAGATGAAGATGGATAGTGGTGCGGTGTGTAGAGCGGGGAGGATGTGGGGATTAGTGGAGGAGTGTCGTTTGGGACCGGGCGCTGGTGGGAGACTGAAGAGAAAGGGTGGAGGTTTAAGTTACGGTTATATGCGATAATGTTTATACTAGCAGTGGAAGTGAGATGAGATAGAATTGTTGAGTTTCTGGCAGTAGGCGTAAGGCTAACTTAAAGTGACCATATGTAAGCTGAGTGAGATAAGAGAAGTTGGCGGTGTTTTGGATGTAGGGGGACATGGGATTTATTGGTGACCCGACCTGGGCCCAATATAAGGGTATATAATTAGTGAAAGTCCTATATCATTTACGATGTAACTCGATTATATTAACCCATAGGATGGTAGTCCTGATTGAGATCTACCTATTAAGTATATTAATATATATATATATATAGTTGACCCATGAAGCAGTTAGTGGATTTACTAGTCGGGTGTAGTTGACGGAGTACTTATGTATCTAATACTATAATTAATGAATATGTGTATCAGATATATGGGTAGGTGAATAGTATTATAGTAGAGAGGGGTGAGGGTAGGTGTGAACGCCTGTGAGGTGAGCTATTGTGTTCTTTTGTCGAGGATTGTTCATTAACTAGCTATGCCTGGGTAGATATCTGTGATATATTTTCTTTTGTTACGTATTATGCTGAGTCGATGTAGCGCTGGCCTTACTCGCCGACGACTAGCTGGAAAAATAAAGGTATGAGGTGAGGAAGAACGGGAGATATCGGAATATAGTAGGTGAGGAGAGCATATAGGCTGAGGTGAGTGGATACTAGCATAGTATATGTATATATAATGGTAAATTACGCTTCAGTTCCTAGTATCTACGTTACCAGTGTGCTGATAATCTGTATTTCTGTTCTATACTATGAAGAAAAAGTACACCTGATCATCATAGTACTAGTAAGGGTACGCTAAGTTAATATATGATATAGTATATATATATAATACTAATATTATGGTAGTTATAGTCTATATAAGCAAGGTTATAAGGCCACAATAGAATATATAAGATATATAGAGCGGGGCTGTACTTGTGACTATGGTGTGTTAAGATATGACTAATTCCTTCTACCATATTATGATCTATTACAGGAAGACTCAGTTAGGGGTGCTTTGTTGTCGTTGGGACATTATAGCTTGAACTATTGGAATCTGTTCTCTGTGAATTATATCTTGGTATATATTTAATATCAGATATTTCATTATAGGAGTAAACTACTAGTTTGTCAATATTCATATCACTTTTATATTTGAAATTTGAACACTGATATTTTAGTTATAAGTGTTTCATAATATAATTACCTTTTTATTTGGTAGCATAACGAGCTCTAATATTATTTTAAGTGATCGTAGTTTGTGTTGGGTGGTGTATGAACCAATAATAAATGCATTGAGTACTACGCGGAATCAATGGCGTGCATGGGGGGCGGGTGCAGATATAATCAGATACTTAAAATGATGTAATTTCTATGAGGTATAATTATGTTACGAATTAAGTGTGACTCTAATGATAAGAAGTAAAGAAGCGGCTCATTATTAAGATAATTAAGAGTAAACTTCTGATCAATAGTATTTAGAGATAACTACATTTAAAAAATTGCATTAATACTGGCTTTATTATGATTTTATTAATAAGATTGAGTTATATCTTCTTAGTGTGTAAGTTTCTATATAATCATATTTGAGTATTTAGTTACATGATATCTCTTTGTAAACGTGAATTCTTCCCTTAGTTGGAGATATAGTAATAGTAAGGGTGAGATATAGTGGGTTGATTTGAGCGTAGATATTATACTATGTACTGTTTATTTATATGCTTCTCTACTTCTTTATAATGTAACTCACCGCATGCCAGTCAATGTTCCAAGTTAAATTAGTGCAGGTTTCGATACAGAATGTAGCAAAAGTTCATAAAACTGAGGGTAATTAATAAGTAGCTCTAACTATTTCCTACAGTCGACTTAAAAGATCTGTTGAGTGGAACGTGAAATTCTTGTGAGGCTTACTAAACTAATAAGTGATAAGGTCATCGCTGTATGTTTAACTTTTATATAGGAGAATGTAAACATGTAGATTGGCTACTGGTTACATATGTTTTTATGTTATTATTAATTACCTAAGCGTTAGTTCCACCTGGATAACATTCGTTTATGTGAGATAATTCTTATCAGTCGTTTATTGTATATGTTATATTAGAGCTTTGTTATATGTTCCTGTTGTCCGCGCCCACCATGGATGTGTGTAAAGTATGACTTATAGTGATGTAATGAGAGGGAGTCATGAGTATAATAGAAATAATTAATCATGATTAAATTAACTGGTGAGGTATATTTAATAGTTGTGGTGATATAGTGAGGTGATTTAAGTAATTAGTTATCATGTAGGTATAAAAGTATATATTAAATATTATTAATGGTTTATTTATATATTATATATTAATAATAAAGTTAATAGTGTAGGTATGTATATATGAGGTATAGTAGTGAGTATGGTGAGTAATATAAGTCTATATGATAAAGTCCAGTAGTAGTGAGATATATATGTATATAATAATTATTATATAGATATAAAAAATATATGCTGATATAATGGTTGAAAGAGTGCGTTTAAAATATGTAAACATATATTATGTAAGTTATATTTTAACATATTTTATATTGGAAGACTATTAAGCTATTTTGGAATGGAGAATTAGAGCATACCTAGTTAACTACTAAAGAATAAGCATTAGTCGTTTGGTATAATCATCGTTGAAAAGTAGCTTCACTGACTGGATGAGCTCAATTTTTTTCAGAGTTAAAGAAGGTATCACACATACATATACGTATAGATAGTACTACTAATATAAATATTATATTTAATAATAATTTGTGTAAAAACTATTATTAAACATATTGCCTGTAGAAAAAAAATACAAAATATGATTTTTGAGATATTATATACCGTATCTTACTCCTATGCTAAATTCATGACTATATACATAATGTGATGAAGTTTCTATAATAGTTGTGGTTTAGTTGTTTAAAGGGAATGACTGGTCTCAGCCATAAGTTTCATAGAGTCTCCTATACATGAGGTAAATAGGGGCATATATAGATTGTGTTATGATGAACTCTAATGACAACTGAGCTGACTAAAGAGATAAATAGGATATATTTTATTTTTCAATTATCATTAATAACAGACATCTAGACTTGGTTAGTTAATAACTCATAAATTATATAAATAGATGAATAAATTAATGATTATAATAACCTCAATAAATAAATATAATATATTAATATTTGATGTTAAACTCGACGATTGATGATTGAGCTCTTAGTGATAGTCGATCGATAGTGAGATAAGTGTTAGGAATAGATCTGGCGAAATTGATCTCACTCGCGCATAAGATAGATAATAGACTTGTATCTAGTATTCGCGTTAAGCTTGTACAATTGATTACAAATGGACGCAGACTCTGTTTAGAATGGAATGTCGCAGCTCTTAGCTTCTTCCAAAGATCATAGGGAATATAGTTATAGGTATATAATATCCTAGTTAGTATATAGTAGATATATATACCTGAGGGGATACTCAGTATATATACGGTACTAATATATACTACCTCATAATGTTAATGTACGATAATCGAAAAATTAGAATTACCAAACTCATGAATTGATAAAGACAGTGAAAATATAGCATAAGGTCATAATTAAGCATAAATATAATCTTTATGTCTTAATTATGGAGCTATAAACATATTATTTAGTCAAGCTAAAGTGATATAATTATAAGCTTAACAAATCAAGTATATAAATTAACCTAAATCATATACCAATGCATTGAAATAAGAATAACATACAAATATTAAAAAACTCAACATAGTTTAACAAGGAAGTAATAATAATGAGTAATGTATTTTATTAAAATAATCTAGATTAAGCATATTTTAACTTATTTTCTGTCAACTATAAAGTTTAAACCCTCATCACGGCGACTAATATGAATTAGTCACTTAATAATGAAGCCTCTGCTCTTCCATCCAGACTAATTTGAGAAAGCTAATTAAAGTTTTGACACTTATTTTAACTCTTCATCTCAAAGCTTTCAAAGAAAGGGTTAAAAATTCTTAGAGAAATGGTTAAAATAAATCAACGAGATGAAGAATTTTATCATTAAAAAAACTGGAAAAAAGAATTTTTAATAAGAATCGACACTTAAATTGGTAATATAAATTCTTTTGTTTATTAATGGAAGTTTTGAAATGGAAAATAAAAGAATTTAATAATAAGATTATATATTATATCAAAGAATTTCTAAATATTCAAAAATGTGAAATTAATAGGATCGATAAATTAAATTAATAAATTTTATAATAAGATTGCATTAAATTAAGAAATTCTTAAGAATTTAAGAATATGATATTAATAAGATTGAAAAATTAAAATTAAAAAATCTAATAAGATTTTTATCAAATTAAGAAAAAAAATTAAAATGAATTAAAAAATGTGAAATTAATTAAATTGATAATTAAATTAAATATTATAATAAGATTTTGCTATATTAAATTAATGGAAAGAATTTAATAAATTTAAATTAAAAATTTAAAATAAAAAATTTAAAAATTTAAGTAAATAAAATGCATAATTAAAAATCATAATTAAATAAAATTAAGAAATTTGAAGAAAATAAGAAGAATTTTATTTAATTTATAGAATTGTTATTGAAAGATATTAAATTAAATACATCAACATACACGCATTCCCACACGCACTTGGACATGCACAAGCATACGCACACGCACACCACACACGCACACGCACACGCACACGCACACGCACACGCAACCACACCAAACCAAGGTGAGCACACGCACACCATATGCACACTCACACGCATACTGCACACGCACACGCACACGCACACGCACACGCACACGCACACGCACACACGCACACACACACACATACACGCACATTCCCATGTACCAACACACAGGCACACGCTAACACACACACAGTAACAAAAGGATACAGGCACACACACATATACAGTAACAAAAAGGTGGTCATTTAAGGAAGAATCTATCTTTACAAAGTCTTTTTAAGCCCAAGTATTTCTTAAGCAACGATGATGAAATTTTAAGCTTTTCATTAATCTTTTTTTTTTCTTATTTTTTTATATTAATTGCTTGTTATATTAATGTTAAAAAGCTATGATTAAAATCTGCAGCGGAATTTAGTACTGCCTTTAAAGAACAATAAAACTTTCCTAAAAGTTTTACCCCGACATTTAAAACATTAGTTCTTGTTGTTTTTTTTTTGGTTTTTTGGTTTTTTGTTTTTGCATTTTTTTTAGGGTGGGTGTAGGTGTGTTTGTGCATGTGCATATGTGACATGGCAGCATTTTGTAGCGCGCTACGGGAAGAATTCCAAATAAAGTTTCAAAGGGTATGTTTTGTTGATAAAGCCAAATTTTTTATTGATGTGCATCGTATTTTGCTACGATAATAACGAAATTAAATGTAACAAGTATATATATAGTATATATATATATATATATATGACATTATAGTATAATATATGCGTGAGAGTATATATATATTATATATACTATATATAGTAGTAGTATATAATGTATCAATATCTAACCGTATTGTTAATAGCATTAATATAATATTTTTCTTCTAATTCTACCTATAAGCAGATTAGTATAGGCTATAGTATATATATAAGTATATATACGTATATATAGATAGTAGCAACATATATGGATATATTATATATATATATATATAGTTAGTAGTATATATATAGTGATGATATATATATATACGTACGTATATATGATATAAGTATATAATATTATAGTATATGCCGACGGAGGTATATGATATTGTATATATTATTATATATATACTATATATATATATATATTACATATATATAGTATATATATATTATTAAAGTAATATAATTAGTATATATATAGTATTATATATATATATTTATATGATATATGTATATAAATAAAATATTTATATGTATGATGTATATAGTATAGTATGAGTATATGGCAAATATGGAATATATATAATATATATATTATATAATATATAGTATTATAGTATATATATAAGTATATAATATATATATTATATATAGTGAAGTGATGTTAGTGATATATATATATATACTATATATATATATATATTAGTATTATATAGTATATATATATTTATAGTATAGTATATATATAGGTTAGGGTTTATATATGGTTATAATAATCAACAAGTTGTGATTTATTTAAATTAAATTTTTTCATTTACTAGTATTGTAGAAACAAGGCATTTATTATTTATTTACGGTAGATAAGAGGAGGGTAAACAGAACCCTAAGTATTACCACAATTATTAATTTTAAAGAATGAGAGGTCGTATGATAGACCTAAAATCAGAAACGACCTATGTTTCATATCCTATATATATATATAATTGACTTCATTAATTATTATTGATAATTAGCAATGATTAAAAACAATATATATTTAATATATATTATTTATTGATTTTATATAAAGTATTCTACATCTCATTTCTACCTTTTTATGATTTTATCATAACATTTTTATCTTATATAATATATTAAATGAATTATAAGAAACTCTTTGTATAAATCATTACTTATAAGAACCTCAATCTTTTTATTTAATTCGGAGATAAAATCTCCTAATTTATTTATCGTTCTTATATATCTTATAAGTACGCCATAATTCTATCATATTTATATCCTCAGATAAGCCTACTGATTCTTATATTCTTTCACTTTCTCCTCTTATTAAAAATGTTAGCCAACTATTCTTGCATACTTCCAACTCCAGTGAGCAACTTTCTCACCTATTAATCTTCACTCACACTCTATCTTTCTAGTAACTTATCACTTTTATAACCGGTTTCATAGGACATAAACTTGATCCTTACAAGGCGTCGCCATCCATAGAAAAAGGAAGTGTTGGTTCCAGATGGTTCACTGCAGTAACCAGACAAGCGTGCAAGGTTCGAGTCTAATATATTTCCACGTTTTATGTTAACAATAATGGTAATAAATTATATTTTAAAAGGATATACCTTAATAACATAAGTTTAGTGATGTTATTGCATATGTCCGATGAGAAACAATGTTAACCATTTAACAGATGGTGTTTGACACTCTGTCTCTTGTCGTGGCCATAATAATAGCCAATGAAAAATATAAGTAATTTTAATGAGAAGAGATTTCTGGGTCTTGATCCAAACCCTTGGTTACATCTTAAAAAATAAACCATGATATATTGAGCTCGCCATTACTAGTGCGTACCGCTCTCAGCATATCTTATAATAGTATATACTATTGGCGTATATAAAATTGAGAATATATCGAGTGATCTCGGATATATATACTACTAATACAAGTTAACTTCAAAACATAATGTACCTCTCAAACGAAGTCATTGGACAAATATCCCACGTCATATCTATAAATTAAATATATTAAATTAAATAAATTATAAATTAATTAAATAATATATAATTAAATTAAATAAAATTAAAGGAATAATTAATCATAATAATTAAATAATATAAATAAATATATAAAAATAATTAAATTTAAAATAATATATAATATTATAAAATTATAAGTAATAATAATAATATATAATTATAAATTAAATAATAAAATAATATAAGTTAAATAATAATAATATAATGATTAAATTGATTAATGATATAATGATTAATGATAATAATTTGATAATGATAATATCACTATGGATAAATTTATGGAATAATTAATATATTGGGTATTGCAACTAAACAACAAAATAATAATAATAATTAAATAATTAATAATAATTAAATAATTAATAATAATTTATATATATAGTATATCCAAGTCAGGGAACTTATAGCTTAATTGATGAAACGATAAATAGTACCACAATCCTAAAAATTAGATATGAAATAAGTATTAAATACAAGTCAACCTATAATATAATTTTCAGTTTTCACAAATTTTTATTGCAATAATTTAAGAAATGCTAATTTAATGAATAATAATTATATTTGCTTTATGAGTGATATTAATATTATTATATTATTATGTATCTTTAATGTGAATTGGAATAGTACAAAGAAGCTAAAAAGTTGGAGTTTTATATTGATGATGAATTATTATCATTATTTGAATTCAGGAAATGGCTGGGAAAAAACCAAAAGGAGCTTAATCTAACTTTCCGATAGATTTACCCCTATTCTATATCTGATATATATGATTCATTATTATTATGGCCATTTACCTATATAATTTATGGGTCAGGGGTTTGTCTGCCTGGTTTAAAGTATGAGTCAAGGATTAATAATCAACCTCAAATAGATGTTATATTGGCAATTCCAAGGGGTAGTTAGGAGTTCGGATACCCGTCGTCACAAGGGTACGGGTCTCGGTTCGCTTTCACAGGGGCCGACCCACATTTCCCGGGCTTCCACTGGTAATATATAAATATACTAGTATTATGGTTGCCTAGTATTAGGTGCCAGTTAGGTTAGGCAGATATTATAGGTGCCAGTATATATATATTATTAATGATGATGAGATATTATATAGTGAGTGACCATAGTGATATTATTAAGTAGTTTCTAAGGGATTTGACCTAAGTATAGGTATCTTGAAAGGATATTATGGAAAGTATAAACTGACCAATCATTATCGAATTGCTATTACTCGATTATAGGCATAAATATTTTGAAAGAAACATTACAAAGAGTTAAAATCATATATCTTATCTCTTATTAAAATGACTAAGTGGCTTAGTTTCCATGAATTAGTTGAGAAAAATTACTCATTAACCAGATTAATTGTCTCCAAAAACATCATATTCCTATTATAGTGACTCTTACTTACTGCTTATGTCTACACACGCAGCTAGAACACTGCGGCTTGAGCACACACGGTAGATTATCAAGATGATGGTGTGCAATAGTTTGACTCTAAGCTCAATACGTAATTTTCGAGTTCCCTCACTAAAGCATATTTAAGAAGAGGAACAGATGAGATACTTTAATGCAGAAGATTGAAGTGAGGATGTAACAGCAGGAGGATTGAGAGATTGAAGTGAAGATGTAACAACGGGTGGATAAGAGATAGTGACACAGGACAGAGATGTAGCAGCAAGGATGATAAAAGAAGGTGAATATATAAGTCACATCCAGCCTAAGTATCAGAACTTGCTATATGGAGTTTATCACTCACAAAATCTCAACTCACACCAAAATACATCTCAATATTGGATATAATATGAGTTTTATAAAGTAAATAAAGTAAAAAAAAGTCTCCCCGCAGATCCTAAGGGTTAAAAACCATAATAATCAGTATAATAGATTAGCTAGTAATATTATATGTCTCGCCCTCACGTTGTGGATAACCTTCGAGCGTGACCCTCGAATAAGCCGTATAACAAGCTCACTAATCACACGGATAATAATGAGAATCTGTGAATATTGATAGATCAAGTATATGATCTATAATAGTCGTAAGTGAGAGTTTATGTAATAGAGAAGGGTTTCAAGATCTTATAGATATATAGTATAATATACATAAAGTGTAAGAGCTATATAATAGTAGATGATAGTTAAGATAGTGGATAATACTCAAGATAAGGTATAATAAATAATTTCACACTAGTATGAGGTAAGGAACGCCATCTGGTATATACCACCCGCTCTATAAACGTTTCAATAGATTTTATATGAGGAGCCTATTTACTATAGGTCCCGTGAATCAAATGTATTATGATCTAATAACAGGGCAAAGGTCAATATATAATTAGGATCACCTAGGGAGTGATATGAAGCGAGGAGTAAAGGTGAAAATGGCCTAGAAATCGTCTAATAGTTATAACTGATAGTTAGAGGAAAATATAGGAAGGCTCCACAATAAGAGATTATGATCTTTCATAGTTGTATATGAGAATTATTAAGCAATACTAAAACCGATATCAGATCGTAATAAAGGAGGAGAGTACAGATTTATACAGAATGATTCTTAAAGTAAAGATGTTTTTTGTGCATTTTTTTAAGGCTACTAGAGTAAAGATTTTATAGTCAGTTAGGATAGAAGCCAAGTATAGAGATGTTTAGCGCAATACTTTACTCGTGATATTTATGAAAGCCCGCTTGCTCGTCGAAGAGTAGCCCTGCAACAATTTTTCTACAGAATATATGAAGATAATTTGTGAGTCTTAGAATAATAATAATAGATAGTATAATAATACTGTGAACGAGAATTTCGTTCCTACCCCTCATATAATGTAAGACAACTTTGACTCCTACTTTATGCCTGATTAATAATGAGTTCTGCAAGAGAAACAAGCGACTCTCTCACTCTCACGAATTTCTAAACACATGGATTTTTGAAGGGATGAGAAAAATAATTTATATAGATCGTGAGAATGAATGATAAAAAAAAATCCTACTTATACCCTATATCAATGTATTACAGCTCCCACCTTTAATTCGTCATGAACTAGATAAGTCTGATCTACCTCAATAAGTCTAATCAGTCATCCCAATTATAGTTATTAGATTTTCGCCTCAAACTTCAGCAAAATAAATAAATTTTCTTTAACCACCAAATAGTATAACAAACATTATTTGATTAGAAATTACATATAATTGCTTAGATCGTAATATTATCGTTAGTCTCGTCATTCGCTGGAGCCATTATAGTAAAAAAATATATTCAATATATATTCCCATTGTCTGTAAAAGGAAACAAAAAGAATGGATTCAGTCTCACCTATAAATAAGTTCTCACGCTGAAGAATTGAGTGTTCTAGACCAAAATAACCTAGTGAAATTATTGTGAGTGAATAGTCGAGTTTGTTATCTATTTGAGACTATATTAAATGGCTAATATAAACGCCCACCAAATACTAAGTGAATTATTAAATACGTTTAATAGAAAATATAAGAAATATATTTATGACACACATTTATACGTATTTGAAGATATGAGAGAAACCAAGAAGATTAAAGAGTAATTTAAAACAGATCAATAATGAATATGTTAAAAAGATAGAGTGAATAATTAATATATTAATAAATAATAATAATAATCTAATACAAAATTAATAATAAGGTTATAATGCAATATTTGTATTTTTATAGATAATTATAATTTTATTTACATTTTAGACATTATTTTAATAGTAAATTTATAAAGGAGAATTAAGTTAATTAATATAATAATAATAATAAAATAGGATAATAAATTATATATATATATGTTTATAGTATATATATATGATATATATATATATGAGTAAATAATATATGGATAAGATTTAATGAGAGGGAAATTATTTGACAGTTGGAATTAAAATTCATATTAATAATTAATAATAAGTTCTTTAATAGTCATATTATATAAATATAAAAAATTGTAAATATTTATTAAAATTAGCGATCACAGGAGCTAGATAACCGAAGTATTTTTTTAGTTAATATTTGATTATTGATTTAAAAATCATTTTTTTTGATATACCTCTTTTTAAATGTCATTTTTTAATATATGCCTTTTTTGCTTCATTTTTATACTAGTAAGGGGAATTTTTTGGTCCAAAGCGAAGGAAAATGTGAAAATATGTCGCTTCTTTTTTTACATTTAGTTAATTACTATAAATAAAAAATATACCAGAAGTTTAATTACATAGAATTCTCAAAATTTAAATTTGTGAGAGTAATTTTCCTAATTTTAAGTACTAGATTGAGCTAGAAAGTTGCTGGAAATTAAATTAGTAATGAAGGTTGAATACAGATACTTATAATGAAAAAGTGGGAATAATTAAACTAAATTTATTATATAGTATATTATATATATTATTATATATATATATATATATATCTAATATTATTTATAACTATAATATATATATATATTTAATCTCTACTCTTACTACTTCCTTCTCTCTAACTCTATCTACTTACTTTCATCGGTATTACTCTCCTCTACTTCTCTCTCTTCATCTCTCTCTCTCATCTCTTTTCATCTCACTTATACTCTCTTACGTCTATACTATACTTTACCTCACACGATTTTTTATCTATACATATCTATCTCTATGATCTATCTATCTATTGATCGATATATTACTATTATATATTATATATATACTAAATATTACTATTAATTATTAAATCAATTACTATATCTATCTATCTGTCATGATATCTGCTCACTCTTCTGAGGTTTATATACTGATCGATGGATCATTGTCTGTTCTGTCATGAGTCTCAGTCTTTCTGTCTGTCTGTCTGTACTCTGTTCTTACTGTCTGTCTATATATATCTCTTTTAAATATAATATTTCTATATATATATATATTATATATATATATATATATATAATATATATATATATATATAATTAATATTAATATAATATATATATCATATATATATATATATATAGTATACTTAATATATTATATTTATAATATATACTTGAGCACTATTTAATATATATAAGTTATTTTCACAGTAAACTCATTTATTAACTTATCAGGTATTATATAGATTATGTCATTCTATATAATTATTATAGCTTTCACTCAGGTATATAACAAGATATATCTTAATAACAAATAAAAAAAAAAATACAAATAAAAAAAAAAAAAAATGAAATATAAAAATAAAATATGAATAAGATAATAAACAAAATTGAGTTTTATATCGATAAATATCCATCTATACAATATGACAGCAAAACGGGCATAAAATATCCACCTTGTAGCATTTTTCCTTCTATCACTGTATTCTCATTCCAAATGTACATGTGAGCTCAAGCTCAGCATGACATGAGTGAACGCATTTGCTTTCTTCTGCGCTAATCGGGGATAAGATGATATACTGGGCGCGATATATATGAGATAAAGGTAAGATATTTTACTCGTAGATAAGTGAGTTCAAAACTGAACTCAACATATTCTCATGATAATGATAAGAATTAATGATTAATAATAAATGATAAATGAATAATATGATAATATTGATAAATGTTACAATTAATATAATAATCTAATTAATAATTAATAATTAATAAATTATAAATAATAATAATAATAATATAATAATAATAAATAATAATAATTAATATATAAAAATTATAATATATAAATAATTATATAAATTAATAATAATTAATAATACTAAATTAAATAATAATAAATAATAATATATAATAATAATAAAAGAATAATGAATAATAATAATTTAAATATATAGAATAATAATTAATAAATAATTAATAAATAATTAATTAATATTATAATATGATATGGGATCATATATACCTTTGATGTGAAACTAGTTTTTTGTTGATAACATGCCAATAATTGTTAGTGTACATAAGAAAAGCTATATATATATGCTATATATAGATAGATAATGAAATTTTTTTAAAATACAATATTTATAAAAATTTAAACTTCCGAATATTAATATTTAATGAGAATTATCATAGTATATTTAAAATTTAAATATTAAAAAATATCTAAAGCGTAAATAATAAGTTTGTTACTCATAATATTTAAAAAAAAAAAAAAAATTCCCTATTTTATATATATATATATATATATTTACATTTAAGCTAGCACTTTCTATGAAAGACCCTATTCAATATCGAGTTATATTTTGATGTAATAAATTTAAGATATAAAGACAATGCCAAAACCGCTCTGTCTACTTACAGCCCTCTATCTACTCTCTCTCTCTCTCTCTCTCTCTCTCACTCTCCTCTTCTCTCTCTTCTATCCTTCTCTCTCTCTCTCATCTCTATCTCTACTCTCTCCTCTCTCTCTTCTACTTTCTCTACTCTCTCTCTCATACGTGAGTAATAAAGATATATATAAGTAGGTAATGATGCAAGTAAGAAACTAAATATATGAAGCTAAGTGAAAAAAAAGATAGATTACAATAGAAGGGATAAAGAGTAAGAAAATGCGATAGTTAAAGATATGACAGAACTGGGATGAACCAGAATCAATATATTCAGCCACTTTTGTTGGTTATTATACTGTTTAATTAAGTCAACTAAATATATGTTAACTACTGGCATAGTTTACTTATCATAACCACAATTTTTAAAATTACTAGTTCATCCAAAGAGCGTGACTACCTTAACTCTAGATCACCTCTCTATATAGTTAACACTAGAAGCAAAATAGATATGTTAAAATGACTATGAAATCATATTCATATATAATATTCTCTTTATATCTATTTCCTTAAGTGGCTAAAAGCCCAAAGTTTCTCACCTCGAAGAGGTTATCCTCACAATGCTCCTCATAAGTCTCAAATATCCAAAAATATCCCACTGGGCCTAAAAGTTCCAAATTCTAAAAGTGTACTACAATGTTCAAAGTTCCAAGTACATAATGTAGTATCAAGTCCATAAATTTTCACTCACCCCATAAAGTATATTATCCAATATGAGGTATCTTAAAGTCTCACTCTCAAAGTCTTAATCTAAAGTGGCAAAGTCCACAGTCTAGTGCCAAGCGTCCAAGTGTACTAAAGTCTCAAAGGGCTCACTGGAATATCACCTAGAGATATAGGGGTGGTAGTAGATAAGAATAAATACAAAGTATATGACGATCCGAAGAGAAGAAGGCAAGAGTAGTGCACGATACACCGGGAATAGAAAAGGCAAAGGACGCATAAGAAAAGAGATGATTGTGTGTTTTTATAAGATCAAGTAGCCGGAAAATGTTCTTGACACCATGTATATTATAGAAACAAACATATTTAACAATCTCCATTGGAAAATAATCACCACCATGGTCTTATGTCGGGAGATCTTGACGGCCAAGGAATTGTACCTCTACGGCCGATACACCTGTTTCAATTACTTGACCGCCTAGATGTCAACTAAAAAAATCATGTGATTTTTTCCTTGTCGATATTTCGTCGAAGGATGTTTTATATAATACCCAAGTCACAGATATTGCTTATTAAAGCGAAGAAATCTCAGCTGCTATCAACAAATTAATTGGATTGCCCTGGGAGGTACATGGAGATTTGGAATATCGATTGGATGTTCTGGGAATTAGCTAATGATGCACATATGAATATTGTAACATTTTTACTTATGTGAACAAACTTTAGATAATTAAGATTCATAAAATATGTTTGTTTTCAATGTCTTTTTTACCCAATAATATTATTTTTGTTATGAGAAAGTTGTCCAGGTATAAATCTCGAACACTATATATATATATATATATATAATATATATATATATATATTATATATATTATATATATATAGGTGATACGTCATTTCAAATCATTTATAAACCGCTCATATAATTATCTCAATTAGCCACCTATCAAATAATTAACTAAAAACTGGCAAACTCTGATATATATAATATTATTATATATATTATATATATTATATATAAATTTATAGTAATATTATTTTTATTTTTTTTTTATTATTTATATATTATATAATAATATAATATATATTATATACATATATATATATATATATAATATAATTAATATTATATATAATTAATATATTATATATTATATAATTATATATAAATATAATATATATAATATTATTATATTATAATATATATAATATATTTATTAATACATATATATATATATATTATATATAATTAATTATATATATTAATATATTATTATATATATTAATATGATATATATATATATAATATATATATATATATATATATATATATTATCTTATTTCTAGATTTATAAATTTAATATTAATATGATATGATATATATATATATATATAGATATAATATTATATATAATATATAAGATATTAATATATATATATAATAATATATAGTATATTTACTATAAAAGAGTAGGCGATATCTCCTACATATCGGGATATATATTATATCGTACGATATAGTTAACATTGTATGATTAGAATAATGTGATTATACAGATACTTTCTTACAATAATTTTCTTTTAAAAGTACGATAATTAAATTTTATATTTTTATTAATAAAATTGTTATCATTTACCGAAAGACCGTAATTAAGTTTTCTTGTAAACATATATAACGATATTGATTAAATCTAATTTAAACTAAAAAATTGATATTATAAAAGAATACATCGATA
>JABUQX010062930.1:0-13192 GCA_015478945.1 Trachelipus rathkii | reverse complement strand
AATACCAGCATATACGTTCCCTACAACACTCAATAACTAAATACCCTATAATTCTATCAGTTCCCTTTATCTCCCTTACCCTTATATAGGGTACTAGTTAGCTGCTCTCTCCCAATTCCCTCGAAGACTATGACCCTGTCATTAAACGCTTTATTTACACAACTTCCAAGATCATCAATCACCATCTGGCCTCCGTTTTTGATCATTTCACCAGTAACTTTTCATCTATACCTGCAGATTTACCATTCTTCAACTTTTCCACTCTTCCCATTTCTCTCCTCTTTTCCTAATACCTCATCCCCAAAATAACCTATTCCTTCTGTGCACCATCAAACCCACACACAGTCATTATCACCTCATCATTACTGCCAATGAGTGGATACAAATTTTCAAAGTGTTCTTTCCAGCACTCCACTCACATCCATTTCATCAGTAGTTACGAAAAACCCCATCCCTATTCATTATTCTGAGCAGTTCCCCTTATTTCTAATTCTTAACCTTTCACGCTTCCTCCAGAAGAGTTCCTATTCCTTGTATGTCCCCATTCATCCTCCTTCCAAACTGTTCATTTACCTCTTCTTTTTCTCTTACGATGCATCTTTTAGCTTTCTTTTTTCCCTTATATAATTCAAGCATCTTTCCTTTTAAACTTCATGCATTTGCTTTTGAGTACAGTTCAACCACGCTTTTTTTACTTTTAACCGCTATACACCTCTCATTCCACCACTCTCTTTATTCATTCTTACTTCCTACGTTAGCACACCCACATACTTCTTTAAGCACTGCTAACAATTGCTTCCTTCAATTTGCTCCAGATTTATCTCAGTTTCAATCTGTTAAAACCATTTCAACTGATACTTACTTGCAGCGTTTCTTACATACTTTATCCTTGATTATCCTTGTTTCACTAAACTTACTCACTCTTAATATTACCCACTTCCTTCCGGTATCACCTCCTCTCCATCCCCAAGTTCCCCACCTAACCAGTTTTAACACAGAACAACAAATAATCCGATAATCCCATCCTAACCCCTCACTGATTTAACCATCCAACACATACTTCAACATCTTCACCAACACAAATCAAATCATACTTTACTTCGATACCATCTCTACCTACACAACTCTAGTATACTTATGGTACTCTTGTGTTTAAAGAGTATTACTATCACACATACCTCTCCCCTCACGAATCAATCACCTCCTACCATTCTCATTTTCTCCCGGCACCCCAAAACCACCTGTTATTACCATCCTTTTATATATATATATGTATATATATAGTATATTATTATATATATATAATATATATATATATATTTATATAATATATATTAGTAAATATATAATATTTGTGGAGGACCATTGTGACAGAGGGCATGATAATTAGGTCCTTTGACTCCAGAGAAAACGAATATAGTATTATTCAAGATTATTTATATAAATATTAACTGTGAGAAAAAAGTAAAAAGAAACTGTGATATCTACCTGAAGGAGATATTGAAAAAGCAATCAAAGACTTTATTCTAACAGCAGGATACAGGCCAGGAAAAAGGACCATCAACTTGCTCCCATGCTCCTGCGTTTGTGTCCAATAGGATAGATCATTATGATAATAGGTAGGAAGGAGAATGAAAAGGAAGTAAAAAGATAGGTTTATTTATACTTACATCTTTCAAAGTAGTAGAGTAGTTAATAGTTATGTACATCATTCATATGATCCCGGGAAACTAGGGAAGATAACCTTAGTTACTTATGATCTACTTTATAATTGTTAATTATAAAAAAATGAATTAAATAAAATAGTCACGGGGGCGGTAACCCACAACTGTAACGAAGTTGTTATAAATAATAAATGAATGTTCAGAAGAAACTGACTTTAATATTAACTAATTCGGGAATTTATCCAGACTATTTAAGGGGTCTGGGAAAGTATCTCCAGCACTTGCATAATGGTTGGAAGTTATCCGACTTAAGAGCTTTTTAACTATTTAAATTAATCTTGACTGAGTTGGATTTTGTCTATATATTATACAAAAGGACTTGTCTGAAGGACCATCAATATCTGTGACCAAAACAAGAATCAAAGCAAAGAGTAGTTCCCAAAAACAAAAATTGAGACTGCAAAATAAGATGACTCTTGATATGTCCTAGAAATAGGACCCAAAATAAAAACTGTCTTGAGTGAAGATCAAGACCCAAAATTAAGACCCTGTAAAAGTTACAGGAATTAGATGATTTGTAACGCAATCTTGCAATTATTTAAGGGACATGAACATTTGACCATTTTACCATTATTTATCTATATTAAGTTAAGTTATTTAAATAGTTAAATACATGAAATAAGAGGGGGATCTTACCCTAACGATAAAATCCGTCTGTAAGGGGTCTTGTTTAATAGATCAGTAGTTGTTAAGTCTGCAGCGATATCAACTTTGGGGGTAGTTACTGTAATAAACATAAACAAAAGGGAATATGAACTAACGACCTTGTTAAGGGAGTTTTTATAGTTTTATGATTAATGAATCCAGCATAAACATAATCCACTGACCTTTATTGGATTCTTTCCTATATTTATAAAGCTTCAACAATGGTTTAAGAACCTCAAGTGAAGTGACAATCGTCCGAAGAACGACGGTGAATATTACATCAGACGTTGTTTTATTTTTGTGAACGTCAGAAAGATGTGATGTTACGTTTTTACGTAATTGTTATATTAAATTCAATAAGTATACGTCAAAAGTTCAAAAGTAACAAAATATTTAAACATGTAAAATACTGAAAAGATAATATGGGTTTTAGTAATTTATCAGATTTAAAGGGGTAAAGTATGAACATAAAAAAAAATAATGTATATATGCGGTTTTAACCGCCACATTAGAGTACTCACTTATTCTGTTAAGAATAAGTTTTCCATCTAACAACTTATACTATAAAAGTATGGGCGAATCAGACCTGGGCTCCACAATTACCTCTACACACTCCCCCACTAAGCCTATAAACCCCACCTTATTTTCGAAGGCATGATAAATAACAGAGCATAGACTTAGTTTTCCAAGGTATAGTTAGAGGTTGATTATATATTGTGGATACAGGTAGTAAACTTTATTAAATAATACAATTTTACTTTATTTTATTTACAAAGGTTTCTGAGTTTAGCATTTGCTAATTTATTTAGGCGGATTGGTTGAAGGGGACCAATTATAAGCCACAATTTCCTCTTTAATCATTTTCTCCCATTGTAAATGAAACAGTCTTTGTTGTTCCACCGAGCATTCCCCCCAACGTAGATTATTTAAAGTCCAACGTATGCTTGACCTTAAGTTATTTAATTTATCTGGGTCAAGTACAGAGTCGGCATACGCGTATACAGAGGACGGAGGATTAAGAGAAGGGGAATACTGAGAATTAGAGGGTTTTTGATAATCAGGGATGGTATACGAATAATAATTTCGGGGAGGATTAGGATCATAGGCTTGGGAACCAGGGTATGGCAGAGTCTGGTTTACAGAAATATCCGTAGTAGGAGGATAGGTATATGAAGGTTGAGGAACAACTGGTACACAAGGGTCATAGGAAGCTTGTCCAGTTGGTGTTCTTGGAGTATTAATATTTTGACTAGCTGTATAGTTAGTCGGGTCATTGTAATACGTGGTCTGAGTCCCAGAGTAGAAGGGTAATTGATACTCGTCGGGTTGTGTATAAGAAGTCGAAGGTTGTGAATAAGAATTAGACGGTTGTGAGTAAGAAGTAGACGGTTGTGAGTACTCATAGTATGTCTCGTCAGTGGTTTTCGTCGAGGGTAATGGTAATAAAGGTTTAGCTTTTCTGGTATTTGTAGTCCGAGTGACTATCGAAGTACGTGAGTAAGGGGTACTCCTGGGTAGTGTTTTTGTTAGACCAAAGGTAGAATAATACTTGTCCATCAGAGTTAATAGAAACTGACGAGTTGGGTGTAATCCATCATATAACAAAGGGGAACCCATGGTCATCGTCTTTTTATTATAATATTGAGAATGTGGAGTATCTCTATTGTCATTAGCTATTGTAATTCCATGATAGAAATCCAATATAGCATTACCGTCAATTAATTTTTTGTTAGTCCAGCTGTGTACTGGACTTGTTAAGGTTCTAAATTTATCAAACATGCAAATAGAGTGTTCCCTCATTTTTTCAGGTGCAATGGTGGGATCATTAAGACAATACGTTTCATATTGGGGGCCCCAATCTCGTGTGATACGTCGCTTATTAAAAGTGTATAAGTCCTGCATAGGGGGTATCATAAGGTAAATATCTACTTTTGGGTTTTTCTTTAGGGCGTCTTCAGTGATTTTTTTCATAGTGTCCACAATAGTGGGTAAATCTACACCGCCACCTTCTATTGGTTCCATGATGTGAGTTAGAATATTATCATGGTTAGTTAGGGACTTTTTCTCCCAACCCATGGTCGTAAGAGACCATATTATAATAAGGTCAATTTCTTTTGACATCAGACTGTCTATTCTCGATTGACAGGCGGAAAAATGACGGCCTGAACAAAAGTCTGATTTAACATTTAGGTTATATCTTTTTCTTAGAAAGGACTTGTCATTCCGAAAGACCGACACCTCGGAAGAGCCCACAATTAGTAAATTAGACATAAGTACAGAGTAAGAACAAGAGAGTAGGAGAAGAAGAATTTTTTCTCTTCGTTCCCTATAAACAATAATATTTATTAGCTTTGGTTAAATAAGTAAATGATTAACATAACATGATTAGAGAAATAAAATGAAATAATAAATTATAAATAGAACTTACATTACCAGATTAATATAATTTTCATAACTTAAACCTAGACATTTTTTATGGTGCCTACTAAATTTAAATGCTTCATTAGACCATTTTATTCATAATTAGATTAGAATCAACCTTAAGACTGTCATTGCGATCCCCCAAAGTAAATTGTGACTTGGGTAGTATCTTTGTATTGTTATTAAGCATTCAAGTATTGGTATCAATGTAGTATCATTAAGTATCAATATAGTATCATTGTATTGTAAATAAGAGCAGACAATGTCGGTATCAAACAATTACTATATCCATCACCCTTATAATAATTGGTGATGTGATAACATAAATAATGCATTATCTTATTAATTAAAATATAAAACTGAAAATTGTACCTTACATTACTTAGAATTACTTAGTACATTACCACATGAGATCTTCAATTTGCTTTGCTTCGGGATCTTCAGATGACTGCTGCATTGCCTTGGTATAGAGAGACATCATCTGAAATATGAGACTAACACCCTCCTTGCAACATCGTCATAAAACCATGACCATGAGTCAAGGTTTCGGAGGAAAATATATGTATGGCTATATACATCGCAATATAATGCTTGAATAGACATACTATATCTTCTCTCTATAATATAACCATATATATACCGTAAGTTATATATATACTATATATAGACATACATATATATATTTCTCTCTATATATATAACCATATATATACCGTAAAGTTATATATATATATATATATATATATCAGATGGGTTAGGTGAACCTAGGGCTAGAGCTAGAACTCATATGAGAGCTTTACTGTTTTACTCCAGCAACATTGGGGGTGTTTTTTAATAAACAAAGGGAAAATTTGGGATATTAGTAATAAGTTTAAGTATAAATTTAGTTAAGTATATAAAAAAAAAAAAAACTAATCTGTTTAAAATTTGTCTGTGTGATACATGAACTTGTTAGCTATTAGTTTTATTAAATTATTTTATAAATCTTATTAAAGAATTTGAATTTACTTTTCTGTTGTACCAATGAATGAAGGAGAAGGCATAAGGAAATTATAGTGTATGCCACTAATGCATTTTATATTACAGATTTCACTTTTATAATGTGTGCCGTGTTGTATAGGTTTATCATTATTATAGTATATATTAACAGGATTTTTGAAAAGTTCGGTGAAAGCAGTAATCACTTCGGGAATTGGTAATTGTCCCGGAAGTTTTAAAAGTCTAAGTGTCTTGTTTATATGTTTTCCCGAAACTTTGTATTTCTGTGGGTGGCGTTGTATTTCTTCAATGATTACTTCACGTAATTCTTTGTGTCGATCCACAGAACCATATAAGAAAATGGAGAAACATTTGTATAAGGAATCCCCACCCCCCGCTACTTCAATAGGAAAATAACCCACCGGGATGTAATCACACGTAATATCATCCTGTACGACTTCGGTAGAATTATCAATTACTGGGGAACGGGAAAGGGCATCAGCAACAATATTTTTGCTGCCGGATATGTATTTAATGTCAAAATCATATTCATAAAGTTCCTCCATAGTGCGAGCCAGACGACCATCTACTAGGCTCATATTCTGTAAGTATATTAAAGGCATATGATCAGTGAATATAGTAAACTTAACCCCGCGAAGGAAAGGACGCAAGGATTTGACTGCCCATCGTAAGGCAGTTAACTCTTTATCGATCACGCCATAGTTTCGTTGAGCACCAGAGAAAGTCATGGAAATAAAAGCAATGGGCTTCCTTTCTCCCGATTGGAATTGTGACAGGCAAGCTCCAGCTCCTATTTCTGAAGCGTCCACATGTAATTCCATAGGAGGGACAGTTGGGCTATAATCTGGGAAACCCAATAACCGGGGGTTTACCAGAGCTTGTTTTAGTGCTTCAAAAGCCTGTTGGCATTCTGGAGTCCATTTTATAGACTTTCCTCCAGTTTGACAAGAGAGTGGTTTACTAATCTGGGAACAGTTAGGAATATGCCTTCGGTAGAAGTTAACCATTCCCAGAAATTGACGTAAATGTTTAACTGTAGACGGGACAGGAAATTCTAGAGCTCCTTGTATATTTTTCTGTAGGGGAAGTATACCGTTTTGCGAAATTTTATGACCTAAAAATTCAACTTCCGTACGACAGAGATGGGTTTTATTAGGTTTTAGTTTATACCCATTTTTCTCTAAAGCCGACAGAACCAGATCTAATGTAAGGAGGTGTTCCTCTATAGTTGGACTAAGAATGATAATGTCATCCAGGTAAACCATTACCCTGGACCAAGGTAACTCAGACAAAGCGAGCATCATACCGCGTTGGAATGTGGCAGGACCGTTCTTCACTCCAAATGGCATTTTCAAGTATTCATACTGTGCAAACGGGGTAGAGAAAGCAGTTTTTTCTACACTTTCCAGCTCCATGGCTATTTGATAATAACCTCGGACAAGATCTATAGTGGAAAAATACTTATTTCCAAACATATTATAGATCATCTGTCTATTAAATTAGGGGTTACCCAGCGGGAAGGAATCTGTCTAGTTATATCATTAAGCTTAACGGGTAACTATACATAATCTCAGCTTCCCATCAGGTTTTCTTACTGGAACTACAGGAGCAGAATACGGGGATTTACTAGGGCGGATGATATCTTGGTTTAACAATTCCAGACATTGCTTTTCGATCTCTTGGGCTAGTGGGCCTTGAAACCTACGAACGGGCAACCTAACTGGACGTGTACTCTCAACTTCGATTGAATGGGTAATGTTAGTGGCCTCACCTACATCGTGGTCACCAAAACTTAACGCAGCTTGATGTTTTAAGAGTATCCTAACAAGATTTTCTTTCTGTAAATCGTCTATGGGAATTTCATTAAAATGGAACTCCTCGTTAAGCTTCTCCGGAGTCCATTCCTCTGTACTTGTACTTATTATAGGAGTATCAGGGGAATGTGCTAAGCTAAAAGCATTGGTCTGTAAAGTATCCTCTTCATCCAATATCATGAATGTACCCATCACCGTGTTTTTACGAATATATTGATCTCTGTCCGAGTCATTTACTAAAGCAACATGTTTGTTATATTGTAAATTCAATACCCCGGAAACGGGAGTGACATTATGTATGTTTTGACCTTGAAAACCTACTAAATGTGAGGGAACAGGAGAGGAACTGGTGACTTCTACCATTTTACACGAAAAAGAAGGGATGTTAATAGAATGAACATTCACACATTTATAAAAAGGAATGGAATGACTCTCATCTTTAGCTATACATTCGAACTTATTATCCATTCGTCGAATTAACCTGCGTAAAGTGAGGTCGGGAAGTAAATGATTTTCTTTAAGAGCCGCAGCTCCCAGCACCACCGGAGCGGGCATCTGTTCTCCTGGGATTACTAAAAAGATAACTGGTTTTGTGAAATATGTACTTTGGAAAAAGTATAACGGAACCTCAAGGTAATAATCCACAGAAACCGTGTGATCACGTATCAAACCACTAACGGCGCGGATACCAAGTTCATGGGCAGGTTTTTGGAACTGTCTCAGATGTTGGGGAATTGTATCATCACTAATTAAACTAACCCCAGCCCCACTATCAACCATACAACCACTAAACCCAGAACTATTTGCTTGGAATGCAACAGAGATTATCAAAGGATCATTGTTAGGGAATTGAAGATTTACCTTCACCGTTCGTAATTCACTTGGTTCTTTCTTGACAGCTTCAGTCCGGGTTAAAACCTCAGCTGATATGGGAGGAGTTACATCTGGAGCAGCCAACAAAGACGACTCCCCCACTTGAAACACCTCTGTAGTTGTGTCTCCCACAGTTGAAGATGTGGTTTTAATGTTTTCCGTTAATGAGTCCGTCACCCTATCAATCTCCCCTGGTTGACTCACTTCCGAGGAGACCAATAGTTTAACGGAGGTGTGGATGGGGACCTGTCCCTACACCTACCTTCTCGGTGAGTTTTATTACAATCCTTGCAAGGATCCAACATCTGACGAGGAGGCAAAGAACTAGCACCAGAATATTCGTCCATCACGGCGATTGAAACGAACTGTTCCCTTTCGGAGATCAGGAGAAGACCTCCTGTGATACACAGTCTCTTCAGCAGCACTGGATGTGTTCAGTGGGGGACATACGATTTTTAGTATTAGTTAGGATTATTTGTTTGAAGTGGGAGGTGTGCGTTGAGTAACAAGTCTTCATCCCCGGGTCGACGTCCCACAACAGAAGGCAAACAGCTTTACTACATTCGGGGAAGAGATGTTGTAGAAGATTTTCGCGCTCTGCAATCAGCCCTTAAAAGGCCTTTCTTTTTGCAGTAGCCGCAAATGTCCAAATATTTATAGCATTCGCGCATTTGGTGACCTGTTTTCTCACAGAAATCACACAACAGGTGTTTACGGTCATCAGGATCATAGTGTGAGCTATCACGAGCATAAGTGTTCTGGTTTCTAGGGAGAGAAGAGCTTCGATGGTTGTCACGGTTACTCTTAGAAGACGATTTTTGAGAATTGGGATTATTAGAAGAATGGGAATTTTTAAAAGAAGAATTTGGAAGTACTGAGTTCTTAGAAGAACGGGAATTTTTAAGAAGGGTTTGACGGTTTTCCTCTTCTGTCTGAAGGTTTTCCGTCCAACTGGGAAGTAAAGTCTCAATATTTATAATTGAATCGATTGTCTCATTCAGATCATCTTTCTGTGGGTAAGTCTTTTTAGTAGAGGGATGAGGTTGAGAAGGATATTCGGAAGTATCATGGGTATGGTTACGAGAAGAAGAAAAAGAAGAAGGGAACTGCTTATTATCCGATTCTAGAGAATCAGCAAAGCCTACTATATCTTCCCACGGTGTACGCCAATTACGGTTATTCTCCTGTATTTTTATATATTGGCGAACATCTTTCTCTATAGCAGGAGGGAGACTATATAAGAATGCTGTACGGAGAGACTCGTGTTCGCGCATATCCAGGCCTTTGTAAGCACGTCTAGCAAGGCGTTCTAATCGGAGAGCGAACATGCGAATGCTCTCATTTCGATACCGGCGGGCGGAGTGATAAGCCTGCAACTGGTATTTTTTCTTTTTCTTATCTTCATCCTCATACCATTGTATGAGGGCATCACGAACGGAGAAATAGTCTCTATCATCCTTGGTGATTAAACGATAGAGTTGTTGAAATTGTCCTTCAAGTTGTCTGCCAAGTAAACGTAACCACTGATGATACGCTTTAGGATAGTGAAGCTGGCAGTATGCCTCTCAAAATCCTCGAGATAAATTATGAAGTCTTGACCAGTTTCTACTTTGTATTTACCGGGGTCTACCACTTTAAGCTTTTGCGAGTTTTTAAGCAACTGACTTAAAAGCAAAATGGCTTCCTCCATCATGTCGATCTTTTGTTTCATGATGGGACCGGAATACATATCAACATTTGGATCTGGTCTAGAATAAGAAGGTTGATAAGGATAAGAAGAAGAAGTGTTTTGTACGTGTCTGTGGTCATCACAATTAAGAACTCGGGGAGGTTGAGAATTATAGGAAATTTGAGGTTCAGGATAATTAAAATCTCTAGGGGGCTGAGTAAGGGAAGAAGAACCTCGAGTAGTATAATTAGTATATTCTTGGAAGTCAGGTCTTCTATTTGAATAAGGTGAATGATCACGATAAAACATGTTAGTATCTACAGGTGTAGGAGAAGGGGTTAACTTAGGATAGAAAGGACGTTGGGAAGGCATAGGTGGTGTATTCCTACCCCTCCAATCAAATCGTTCAGTGTTATTTGTATGTCTGCGTTGTAAAGGCAAATCATGTTCATCATTACGTGGGTACGCAATATGTTTATGTGGTCTTCGTGGAGGATTTAGACAATGAGAATCCTCATAATCTATAAGCAATTTTTCTTGCGAGTTTTGGGATAGGTGAAGATCATGTAAATCCTGAGAATGTTGTGGTGGTTGAGGACCATGTCTATGTTGTGCATGTTGTGGGGGTTGAAGACTATGAATATCCCTAGAAGAATATAGGTTTTTATGATCGCTTTTAGAAAACCTCTTAGTATCAGGGTTGTCTTCAAAAGTTAAATTCTGTTTGCTCAATTCATGAGTCAATATTTCTTTTTCCTTTGTGTATTTATTTATTAGCTCACCAAGTTCATGTATAGACGTAGTACCATCACCATCTACATGTTTAGTTTCTGTGTTCTGTTTTGGGTACCTATCCAAAGCTATCGCCTGTTCATGATCAGGGGGCCTTTGAGTGTTTAAATCAAAATTAAGCAAATCCCTACCTGAATCTAAAGGAGTATTTGCTGCCTGAATGTGGGAATCAATCAGGTTATTAGCAGTGGTTTCTTGAGTCTCGGACTCAGTTGATGCATCTAAATGATCAACCATTTTGTAGTCACTACGGGGATCGCTTTTGGCAGTCATTTTTATAAATTGGAGTTTATAGTTTTAATACAACAATTTCTTTCAAACTCATTCACTCTTAAGGAAGAATGTTTAAGTATATGTATAAAGAATATTAAGACAGTATAGAAGATTTATGAGAATAGTGTCTTTTAATTATACTGTTTTGTGAGGTTTGGCAATGAGTGATCTAAAATCACAATCCAGTGGCAAGGCAAAGCACCGAACAAGACAGATGGTCCCTGTTCGGGCGCCACTTTTTATTTTCCTTGTATTTATCGTTGGAGACCCAAGTGACGAAGGGGCATGAATATTAAGGTCCTTATGACTCCCAGAAGAAGAGACGTATAGTACTTCATCAAGATTAATTTATAAAGATAAGTTAGAACTGTGGAGAAAGTAAAAAGAACTGTGATTCCTACCTGAAGGAGATAGTTGAAAAAGGCAATAAGCTTTATTTCTACAGGCCAGGATACAGAAAAAGGGACCATCAACTTGCTCCCAATGGCCCTCGTTTGTTCCAAAATAGGGAATAGAATCACTTATTGATAATAGTGGAGAAGCGCGAGAATGCATGAACATAGACGAGAATGTAACATAGGATGCCAGGTCATTAATTTTACATACATACTTC
Organism: Trachelipus rathkii; assembly: GCA_015478945.1. Lineage (NCBI taxonomy): Eukaryota > Metazoa > Arthropoda > Malacostraca > Isopoda > Trachelipodidae > Trachelipus > Trachelipus rathkii. The sequence continues at coordinate 1,369 of JABUQX010062930.1, read as the reverse complement.
AAAAAGTAGTGAGTTAATAGTTTAATGTGACACCCTTCATGATGTATCCGGGAACTAGGGAGATAACTTATTTCTTATGTCTACTTAATACTTTGTGAATTATAAAAAAATGAAGTTAAATAAAAAAAGTCACGGGGGCGGTAACCCACAACTGTAACGAAGTTGTTATAAATAATAAAATAATGTTCAGAAGAACTGACTTTAATATTAATAATTCTGGGAATTTATCCAACTATAAGGGGTCTGGAAGTGAATTCCAGACTTGATTGAATGGTCTGGGAGAGTTTATCCAGAACCTTAAAGAGATTTTTTAACTATTAAAATTATTGACTGAGTGGATTTCTGTCTATATGATTATACAAGGACTTGATCTGAGACCATCAATATCTTGTGAACCAAAACAAGAATCAAAGCCAAGAGGTATCGTTCCCAAAACAAAAATGTGAGACTGCAAAAAATAAGATGATCTGATATGTCCCAGAAATAGGACCCAAAATAAAGATCGTCTTGAGTGAAGATCAAGAACCATAAAAAATTAAGACCCTGTAAAAGTTACAGGAATTAGATGATTTGTAACGCAATCTTGCAATTATTTAAGGGACATGAACATTTGACCATTTTACCATTATTTATCTATATTAAGTTAAGTTATTTAAATAGTTAAATACATGAAATAAGAGGGGGATCTTACCCTAACGATAAAATCCGTCTGTAAGGGGTCTTGTTTAATAGATCAGTAGTTGTTAAGTCTGCAGCGATATCAACTTTGGGGGTAGTTACTGTAATAAACATAAACAAAAGGGAATATGAACTAACGAGCTTGTTAAGGGCATATTCTTAAGTTTTATGATGTAATGAAAGCTTTCTTGGAAACATAATCCACTGACCTTTATTGGATTCTTTCTATATTTACGTAAAGCTTCAACATGGTTTAAGAACTCAGAGTGAAGTGACAATCACGTCCGAAGGAACGACTGCATATTACATCAGCGTGTGTTTTGATTTTTTGTGAACGTCAGCAAGATTGATGTTACGCTTTTACGTAATTGTTATATTAAATTCAATAATATACGTCACAAAGTTCAAAAAGTACAAAATATTTAACATGTAAAATACTGAAAAGATAATATGGGTTTTAGTAATTTATCAGATTTAAAGGGTAAAGTATGAACATAAAAAAAATATGCTATATATGCCGGTGTTTAAACGCCACATTAAGAGTACTTCAACTTAGTCACTTGGCTGTTAAAATAATTTTCCATCTAAAACTTATACTAATAGAAAGTATGGGCGAGATCAGACCTGGGCTCACATTACCTCTCATATATATATATATATACTATATATTATATATAATATATTATATATA
>JABUQX010062929.1:52500-55872 GCA_015478945.1 Trachelipus rathkii | reverse complement strand
AACTTTATGAAATTAAATTTTATTCATTTGTAAGGTTAGATTAACAAATTAAATATCATTTTTGTACTTGAATTTAACATTTAAAAACCCTGATGCAGCTGATAATATCATTTCTTAAGTTAAATTTATAAATCCAATTTATATATGTTTAAAATGAAATAAATAAGAGAGCAAGAAAGCGGCACCCCTTGACGTTTGTAAAGTGATTCAACTATATATATATATATATATATATATATATATATAAATATATATATATATATAAATATATATATATATATACTAAAAGTATTATAAATATATATATATATATATATATATATATATATATATATATATATATATATATATATATATATATTATTAAGAATAGTTATAATAAAAATAAATTTTAATAAAAGAAAAAAATATCGGTAAAATAATCGATATTATGAAACGATAATACCAATATTATTACTTCGAAGAAATTGTGATCACGAAGTGATCACAATTTCGAGGTGTCTTGTGCTCCGACTCCGACTCCGACTCCGACTCCGACTCCGACTCCGGCTCCGACTCCGACTCCAACCTCTTCAAAATTACCGACTCCAACTCCGACCTTTTGAAAATTACCGACTCCGACTCCGACTCCGACTCCGACTTCGACTCCGACCGACTCCGACTCCACCCTATGAAAATTACCGACTTTGATTCCGACTCCGACTCCAACTGCACCCTTTTCAAAATTGCCAGAGCTCGACTCAGACCGACTCCACTCTCTTCAAAACTACCGACTCCCCGACTCCGCGACTCCGACCCCGACTCCGATTCTATTCGACCAAATCGTAGACAAAAAAAAGACGGAAGAGAAAATGGGTAGACAATTTTTTTTTTACAAATGTCCAAATCGTCGACACACTGAAACTGATGGGAAAAACGGTCGACAGAATTTTTAGCATAATGTTGACCATTTTTCCTGTCGACCAATTTTCCTGTCTACAGTTTGGGTATAGGTCCTTGAAAAGTTACTGAAGAGTCCTTTTCGTCTCTATACTTTGCAAGAAAATTTTAACTTAATACAAAGTGGCCGAACATGCCTCTAATTGCCAAATCTTAAAGTACCTCACAGAGACAAAAAGCCGTTTTCAATATACTCGATATTTCCAAGCAACGTTATACGAGAAAACCAAGTGGCTTAGAGGAAATGCTAAATTAAATAGACTATATGCTAATTTGTTCGTCATGTCTTATGTTTGCTAAAGTCGAAACAGTTTGTTCAAAATTGGTTATGGTAATCTGAGCAATCTGCACAATGCCATTATTAAACATGAAATCTCACAACCACATATTTTTCGTGATTTACAATTTAAAACATTTGGGTAATCTCGTATAGATATACAGTTAGATTCATGGCTTATTTCCAGTGAGACAACATAATGAGATGGTGCATATATATATATATATATATATATATATATATATATATATATATATATATATATATATATATATATATATATATATATATATATATATATATATATATATATATACTATAACTATATATATATATATATATATATATATATATATATATATATATAAATAAAAAAATATGATAGATTATATATATATATATATATATATATATATATATATATATATATATATATATATATATATATATAATAATATATATATATATATATATATATATATATATATATATATATAACAACATATATATAATATATATATATATATATATAATATATATATATAGTGCTGTTACCTAAAAAAGGCCCATCAAATTTGTTATGCAAAAAAGGCCCACCCTGTATCTCCGTATATATGATGTGTAGAGCGAGAAAAAAATTGGTGGACCTATTAGCCCCATTGAGTATGCATGTTTAAAAGGTGTTATAATGGTTCAAATTCGATTTTTTGAATTTTAGGAATTTTTTTAAACTTTTCAAAAATTTTGCCTACTTTTTGACAATCGTGAAAAACCATTTTGGTACTTTTCCAGTCAATACTGCATTAAGAACTCTAGAAATTATATTATTATTGAATCAAATTGTTAGTCCCATGCAAAAGGTAATTCCACACCAAATTTCAAGAAATGCAGCAAATCAACACACAGGTACCATCAAAAAAGACTATCAAAAAGGGCCCATTTGTATGACAAAAAAGGGCCCACTTTTTTTTGGAATGAAAATTGGCCTGTATATGTGTTATAATAAATAACAACATGTGGTATATTGTTTATTTTTGTTTACTTTGTATTTGGCTAAAAAATAGTTTTGTTATGTAAAAAGGGCCCACTTTCATAAATGTTATGTAAAAGGAGCCCCATCTTTATTAACTCTTGTATATATACGAGGTATATATATATATATAGAGAGAGTTATAAGAGTTGGCCCACTTGGATTTTGTTTAATTTAGGAAATTTACCTTTTTATTATTTGTTTATCAAAAAAAATAAAAATAAAATAAATAAAAATAAATAAATTCTTCATATTTAGTTACTAAAAACATAACATTAAAAAATAATAGCTTACAGATGCTAAAAATTAACTCAACCAAGAGTTATGAGGATTGAAAAGTAACTGATTTTGAAAAAATATATAAATTAATTTTCTTTTATTATTTGGTTATTTTTAATTTCAAAAAAAAAAAAAAGATTCTGCTTATGCATTATAAAACCATCAATAACAAGATAAGAGCCTAGAAATACAAAAGAAAGTAATTCTAGCAAGAGTTAAAAAGGTGGGGCCCCCTTTTTGTCTTACACATGGGCCCTTTTTGCAAAAAAGTGGGCTTTTTTTTTTTTTTGTCACTTCGAGGGTCTAAATAATTTTTACAATTTTAAGCAAAACAAAAAATTTTATGTGGTAACATACATAGGACATGGCAATCTAAGAACTTATTTTAAAACCACATGAATGTTAAATAGTTTAGTTCTTATTGGCAAAGTTAAAATAGTGGCCTTTTTAGGTAACAGCACTTATATATATATATATATATATATATATATATATATATATTTATATATATATATATATATATATATATATATATATATATATATATATATATATATATATATATATATATATATATATATATATATATTCTTTTTTTTGTGTTTTATATATATATATATATATATATATATATATATATATATATATATATATATATATATATATAGTTGGACGCGCTTTCCTGGATGCTTTGGATATTTATAAAGTGCTAAGGTTTATTGGGTTTATATGAATGAGGTCAGAAATATTTCAATTAGTTCTAGTTGTGATGATTTCTTCCTTTTTGTTAGATGATTATAAATAATATCTAAATTGCATCATGTCCTCAAATGATTCTTGTAATTGT